>VYZT01049972.1:12507-25938 GCA_013400735.1 Pomatostomus ruficeps | reverse complement strand
CTTTCCAGGAGCAGTGAGAAACCCATCTGAGCTCTTGGAGGGGCCAGAGAGGGTTTGCCTGCCTGCCTTATGTCCTCCCTGATGTCCCCAGATGAAAATGCTCTACCCCTGTCAGCCAGCACTGTGACAATACTCACTAGGAGGGCAATGGTGAAAAAGGAGCTCCTGACGAAGGTGGCTGGAAATGATGCCTGGAAGGTCAACAACAAGTATGACAGGTTCTGCCGTCCTCTCCCAGTGGAGGAGATCATCCGGCGTGCTGAGAGTCGGATTGGTGAGAAGGTGCCATATCGTTTGTTGCGCAACAACTGTGAGCACTTTGTGACAGAGCTCCGCTACGGCAAGAAATTCTCTTACCAGGTGAGTGACTCGGGGTGAGCCCAGGGTGCCTCCCAGAGCACCTCCTGGCTGCTCGCTGTGAGCCGCGGCACTGGGACACAGCCTGCAGCCTGCATGGGGACAGCCAAGTGCCAGGCATGGGCTCCAAACCAGCGCTGCCTCTGGCGTCCCCAGAGCCCCTGGCCCTGGAGTGTCACTGTGGTCTGTCTGCACCCTGACCGTGCCCTCTCACTGAATACCCCCTCCTAAGGACAAATCCTGGGTGTTACTCCTGCTGCTTATGGGGAACATGCTTCTGACTGATGTAATTGTCCTGATTATCCCTGCCTGCTCTCACTTATCATATCTGGGGGTAAATGTAAGTACTTATCATGTCTCTAGCCTGTGTTTTACTTTTCTTTTACAGGCCTGGAGTGTATTTCAGTTTTTACGTGACGTTTTTTCTGCAATAGCTTGGACTGGACTTGCCACTCTTTCTTTTCTGATTAGTGCTGCTGTTTGGGGCATTGGTGGTGGTAGTCTGGTTGTCTAGGTTGGTTTAACTTGCATATTGCTAATTCCTGCACTTCGCTCAAGTGCTTTCTAGTACACAGATATTTACAAGAAAGGAGGTGCTGTTAGGAAGAGCTTAAGCAAGCCATGGAGTCCCTGGTCACTGTCCAGCTTTTACCACAACTGTCATGAAGGCTTACTAGCAACTGCTGTGTTAATTAATTCAATGACTTAATAAAATATAAAAAACCAAACTCATCTTGCATAAAATCCTCTTTTATGTATTTGAGGATAGCTTGGTGTGCAAGTTCCACAGTTCAGCCTTGCTTCTCCCTGCCATTCCCTTAGAAATAATAAGTTAAGAATGTCAGCATTCAAGGTGACTGCCAGCAGCACTAGCCTGGTTGCAACATCTGCTTTTATTTTGTTGTCTGTCATGCTTTTTGTGGTAGTCTGTAAGCACTTGCAAGCAAATTTTCCATTTCTTTCCCCTCCACCTCTCCTTCAGTGCTTTTCTGAAGACTGGTGCAGGGTTTTCTACCCTCATACTGGTTTTATCAGCTACATCATATTGCCTCTCTGTGAATCATTGATTTTAACCTTAGCTTTATGAAAAGGTAAAATAAATGTATTGCTGACGGCCTGAGTAGGTGGACAAGTCCTGGTTGCCATGTCTGTAAAAGGGCAGGCAAGGCTTATGCATTGTCTTGGAGTACCTGCCTGTGGTGCCTAAATTGAGCAGCTCCTGCTGGGGTGTGAGGTAGGAAAGAAGGGAGCTGAGCATCCTAAAACTTTCTGGCAGGATGGCTCAACAGCTCCCAAGGGCCTCCTGGCGACTACCTGATTGCCAGGGAGGAGAGGAGACAACAGCTAAGTGGATGACTAAACCAAAGGAATGGCCCTTTGCTTTCTCCTAGGGGTGGTTGCCAAACAGGGATAAAACACAGAGAAGCGTTTGCGGATTTCTCAGCTGATGAAGTCCTCTGTCCCACCTCAGCCTTGGCTGCTTGCAGCTTCTTTCTGGTCTTACCTGTCTTCTGTAGGGGATCAATGCTCTGTAAAATGGGCTTGGGACCTGCCTTTTAACAAAACTCCTAAAAAAGTCAGCTCTGCTGAGATTAAGCAAAGTTCTGCCCTCTCATCCATGAGCAAAAAGCTGCAATTGCAAGCAAGGTCTCAATCAGCTGAGGGGTAGGCAGGCTAAATCATCTCTGCAGAACTCAAAAGGAGAGAGAGGTTTTTAACAGTGATAATATCATCACAGGGTTTTCTCTCCTCTAGGAATGAAAATCAGGCAAGGTAAAACTGCAAATCTCAGAGGGATTCTTTTTGATGTGTGTATTTCAAAATAAATACATCTAACCCTCATATGCTCTGTGCTCACAATAATACATAGTTCTGTACTAAATCCACCACATCATCTTCTGGAGGCACATCTTTTTGAAATCAGTTTCCTTTTTCAGGTCTGTTTTCTCCTTTCTCAGGGAAGAGGCACATAATGGAGAAAGAGAAACCTTACTTGAGTTCTGAAAGCCTTCAACAAGGCTGGACTTCTGGCCAGGAGACATCCTGCCAAAGCTAGTCACGTTCAGCATTATCTGCAAGAAAAAGCAATGGGCTGCCTTGGCAGCATTTGTGCCTCCATTGCTCCAGTGAGCAGGTTCAGACCTCCCTGGTGCGTGCCTGACACTTGTAAAAAGCCCAAACCCCCACTCTAAAACCTTTACATGGTGTTGATACCCTTGGGGTCCAGCTCTCCTCGAACTTCATCTTCATCCTGGTGTTTTCTGCCTCACTTGTTCTGCCAGAGGTGCTGAGAAGCCAGCAATAACCTCATTCTCTGCAACAGCCTTTAGAGCAGCCAGGCGTTGTAAGGGCTTCCCAAGTGCAGAACAGATGGTTGATGACAGCAGCAGTAAGACTGCTCAGCCTGAGGTTTCTTCTACCTGAAAACCTGCCTAGAGAGTATAAAATCTGAACATCTGTCCCAGCACCAGCTATTTTATGAATTGAGTGACAGGAGTTGAAGATCTCTGCTGCTAGAGGTAGGTATTTCACATTCCTGATGGCCCTGCTGAGCAAGGTCATTGCTGGCTGTGGAAGTGGCACATGGGCATGGGGTTGATGTTTTTAATTAAACTGGAATTGAGAAGGTGACTGTGGAGTAACTCCACTGCACAGCTACTCACAGCACCACAGCCACTCCTGTCATCTGAGGTGTTACAAGATGCTGAAAGCAAGCTGTTCAGGTTAAACCTGAGGTATCATGGGGTGGTTGTCTGGAGTTGTCAAAATGTGAAGTAGCGTTACAGCTGTTGACAGAAAAGTGCTTTCTTCCAACAGAACACCATTGACATGAAATAAAATAGGGAGGACAAGTAAGTGCATTGTTTTCTCTGAACTTACTTTTGGCAGAAAGCTGTAGAAGTACTTGACAATAATCTGAGAGGACTTTCCATTCATTGCAAAATGGTTTCAGCCCTCTTCTTCCAAGGTGATTTTTACCTTGGTATTAGCATGTACATACTAGAAATAAGACAACATTTGGTTTCAGACTGAGGTCATAACATGCCATTTCACTTCCACCTTGTCAGCTTCCCTCCAGGCAACCAGGGACACAGCTTTCTTTTGTAAAACTTTCACCTGGCAATACTTGATTCTTTATGCATTTTCACACGTAAGAGCCTGCTGTTAGCCACAGGCTGCTGGTTCAGACACTGAAATCTGGCCCAGCAAATTGTCACACAGACAAGTGTGTATAATTGCATGCACACTTCAAGCATGACTGAGGTGGCCACTGCATCTGCAAAGCCTTGCCAGTTATTCATGTAGTTATGTCACAAGTCCTGAGGAAAGAACCACACTATTAATGATTTCTCCACAATGGATGCATAATCCTTACCACACTTTGATATACCCGGCGGTAGGTATGAACTAGCCCCCAGGTTTCCTCTGTTCCTCAGAGCTACTTCCAAATCCCCAACAAGGAGACAATGATTAGGCATTAAAAGCATTAAATTCCCCCTGGCCCTCAAAAGCAGCCATTCCTGGCTGTGCTTACACAGGGAGCAGCTGTGTTTGCCTTGCATTTTTCTGCCAATTGCCAGGCAATGGAAGCTGGAATGGAACCCTCCAGTTTGCCTGATTCGGTGAGCCTGGCTTTGCTGCCTGTTAATAATAAATCACGTGACTGAGGAGATTTCTTTTATGCTCATGTGTTAATGTAACTATTCTCCTAAATACTAAATTTTCAATTTTCTGGTCATTCCAGTGGTTCTCAAAGCAAAGAGTTCCTTTTAAATCTGCAGTATTTTTCTGCATATACTTTCTACTACATACTGCAATGACAACTTTGCAGTACAGTACCTAATGATTCATTAAGCTGCAATCAATAGAAAAACAGTCTAGATAGATAAGAGGAGCTATTGAGAAAGCAGAACATAATTTTGAAGACATGTTTCTTGCTGCTGTTGGCTTGTTTGGAGGTTTGTGTCTTTACATCTTATGTGGTTCTAAACTAAATCTTTACCTTGTCCCTTCAAACTGTTTTCACAGAATCACAGAATTGTTAAGGTTGGAAGGGACTCTAGAGATCATCCAGTCCAACCCCCCTGCCCAGGCAGGGTCACCTGGAGCAGGTGACACAGGAATCATCCATGTGGGTTGTGAACATCTCCAGAGAGGGAGAACTCCATGACCTCCCTGGGCAGCTGTTCCAGTGCTCTGCTGCTCTCAACAGAAAGAAGTTCTCCCTCATATTGAGGCGGAACTGTCTGACTTTTAGCTTATGGCCATTGCTCCTCATCCTGTCGCGGGGCACCACTGGAAAGAGCCTGGCACCATCCTCTTGGCTTGCACCTTTGAGATATTTATATGGATTGATGAGATTTCCTCTCCGCTTTTCTCCAGACTAAAGAGGCCCAGCTCCCACAGTCTCTCCTCATAAGAGAGATGCTCAAAATCCCAAATTATCTTTGTGGTCTCTGCTGGACCCTCGCAGGTAGCTCCTCGTCTTTCTTGCACTGAGGAGCCCTTCATTTGTTTGCAGGTCAGTGACACCTAAAATAACAAACCACAGAGCCACTGGTTCTGTGTTTGCTTGGGATTGTTTTGAGGTATTCAGTGTATCATAGGAGTAACCTGAGTTTCAAATTTGCAGACAAATTTGAGTACAAGCCTAAAGAAAAAGGAAAGCCTGTATTTATTTGTAACAAGAGGACAGGGGTCATGGCTTGAATATTAATATCAATTATCCTTAATAATAGTAATTTGCATGTCCAGCAAGCTTTACACTGCTGAGATTTAAAGCTTTTACAAGCTGGGTCAGTAACTCAATACTGAATTTACAGGGCAATAAATTAGGAGGAAATTTAAGAATGTGTACAGCACAACACACTTGATGTGACACATGCAATTACCGTGATCCTACATCTGCTCTGGATATTTTGACATATCAATATTATTTATGCACTAAATCTTCAGCAGATGCAAGTCAGCTTAGAGATGTACAGCAGCTGAACTTCAGCTTGTGCATCTCTCTGATTGTTGTGTTCTGTGCATCTTTAACTTACAAGCAATGAAAACTTGTTTGTAACATTAACTAATTATGTTTAAAGAGCCCAAGGCTTGTTTGTGGGAGGAGTCATATACATGCAGTTGCAGTGGGGCCAGTGGAAATCCTTTTAGCATTTCAGCCCCAACATAAGCTCCAATTAAAGTTTTGATTAAGGTCAAGAACACTATAAAGTTGCCCTTTCTGTGTGAGTATAGGCACTCCGCACGAGTGTCTTGTCTGCAAAAGCTGGACAGTATTTCTGGTGGTTCTTTCACGTATGGGTTGTACTGTTACTCCCCAATCTTCTGTGAAACAATGACTATTCTCCACAGGAGCTCAGAAGAGGTCAGGAAAGTGAAATATTATCTGGGTCCTTGATTACCCAAACCAATTCCATTCTGAATTTCTCATCTTTCTTGATAAAGTGCTTTATTAATATTAGGTGACTGTTTTGCTTTCGACAACTTCACTTTCTCTGCCTTCTGGCTATGGGATCAGACCACTGATTTCAAGGTGATGAACCATGGTCTCAACAACTGTCATCTCAGCATATTTCCCAGGAACCTTGGTGTTTTTCTTTTTATTTCACTTTTCCCCCCTGGCTTTGTTCCATCCTTTCTCTTAATAAACACATATTAACTCAATATTCCTGAATCTACAGTTCTGGAAAACTGGAAATTGAAATTTTTTGAGTTACAATGACATTGTCATGGGAACAGAACAACCTTAAAAACAAGACTGATTTCCTTGTTGCCATAGCACTGTCTTCCTGGTATTGTTACAAGAGATCCTGCTCCTTCTGCTTGGAAGAAGCTGGTTGGGTCTAAAGCTGTCAGAACACAGAGCTTCCCAAGGGCCTTTGAAGATGAAGTCCATAGCATGGTCTGATCATCTACTTTCAGCAAGCAGCGACCAGGCTCTCCCTCCACTTCCTTACACTCCAGTGTTTCCAAGTAAAATTAAGAGAGAAAACGCAGGCAGCCCTGAGTCACTCAAAATCTTTTCAGATCCAGGGAATTTCCTTAAATCTCTTTATCCAAAACAACAATCTCCATGCCTCCACATGCAGTCCCCCAGGCAGAGGATGGAAACCTAGGGATTTTCTGAAACTTGATTAAAATCATATTGTTAGTGGGACCACTTCTAAGAGGGCCAAAAAGTAACCAGTGATCAATACTGACGAGTTCAGTTTGATGTGAAGTAACTGATGGTGAAACACTGATGGGCTGGGAGGGAGTCCTACTTAGCAGCTGGTCTTTGAGCAGAAGCAGCCCTCTTGGAGAGGAAACAACTCACAGCAGGGATCTCAAAAAATGTCAGCAATGTGCCCTTAGTGAAGGACTGTGAGGCTGCAGTGTGGAAGGGGAGTGCATCCGCTTGGGCTGGTGGTGCTCACTCACAGGGGTGGAGAAGCACTGTCAAGACTGTTCCCAGTGACCCTGGGAGCAACTTGAAAGAGCCATAAGGAGCCCCAACTTCACTTCCAGCTGTAGATTTTACATCTGCATAGCCACAGACACCAAATCCTTGTCCCTCCCACCTTGGTGTTAAAAGTGGGTAAGTGGGCAAGCTCCTATTCACACCAGGCCTCAGCATAACTCACAGATTCATGCCCCAGTTTCTTTCTATGAAAGAAACTTCTTTCTGTTTCTTTCTTTTCTCTTTCAGCTCAGCCTTGAGGTTTATTCCCTCCTTGGCATGCAGTTCAGACTGAAGACATGCAAGGCTAGGCTGGGTGAAGACACTGTAATTTCATCACAAAAGTTACTTATCAGAGTCCTCTCTTTTCATACACACACATACCCCCCTAAGAAGCTGCCAGCTGACAAGACGTATCTGCCAGACCACAACATGACCCATTAACATTTAGTCTGGCCCATTAAGGAGAACTTCAAACAGACATATTTATCTTTGATCACCACTAGCATTCCCTGTTAGTAGCACAGGCACAGTGAATCTGGAAGCAAGCAGCTCTATTAAAAAGCACAATGAATCCAAGACCTGTTGTCCCTCTGGGCCATCAAAGCCTCTGCTGTTTCCAGCACATTATACCTTATTTTCAGCCTGATCATAATTGGCTTATTAATTAATCAATACTTGAGAGACACCGTGAAACTTCTAAACATCACATAAAACCAACAAACATTTATATCTTATTAAACATACAATAGGATATTTTGTAAGTAGAATTAAATTCCTTTACTGTTGCTGCCTCACAGTTTTCAGCTTAGCTGACAGCTAGTCTTATAACACATTTAAGAAAAAGTAATTATGCAAATAGGCTAATGAGATCCATGCACACAGCTCCTCCTTGTGTTCTTGGCAAGTCACCAGGACATTCCCAGCCGGGTGCACATTGGACACGTCTGCGAAAAGAGCTCTATACTGTGATACCTTACAGAGGATTTTGTTAATTACATGAGTTTAGCCTGACACATGGATCCAGTTTTGTTCTGCTGCTTATGTGAGACACTGCCTGCAAGGGTACCTTGGTGGAAACCACTCTGGCACTGCTTGGGCTGCCTGCCTTTTTTGGGCTGTGAACATGTTCAACACACACCTTCTCAGTGCAGCCTCCCTGGAGCACTGGAGGAGGGCCAAGAAGAGATTGTGCTACGTGCCTGCAGTTTGGTCCCACTGGAGAAGTATTTTATTGGTTGACACTTATTAATTTCATCTCATTATTTGCTTCAGACAGTAATTTCCTCTCTGCTTTCTTAAGAAGTATTGGGAACGTGATTATTCTCCTCTTGCAATGAATTTCTTCTTTCATTCATTATGGCATAATTATCTCTGTGGTGTTGAAGTATCTGGTGTACTAATAACTACTAAAGATCCTGGGAGTTGATATGGGGTGTATGATTTGTCCTGGCCACTGGAAAAGATTAACATTTTGAGTTTGGCATCACATGCACTGAAGAGCTGAAGTCTGTTATTGTATTTTGCAATATGAATTAAATAGTACAATTCTGAATATAATCGATTTTAATGTTTACATATGGTCATTTCTTTAGGATTTCAATGGTCTTTAGGCTCAGAATTGAGATGTAGCCTGCCAGGGTTTAGGGAAGTCCCTAAACACATGTGAGCTTTGCAGCTCTGATTTGTGGTCTCGTGGATTTTGCAGAAGGTAGGTGAGATTTGTCAAGCGCCAAAATCAGCAACACTTAATTTCAACAGAAGCAGCATTATCCTAATATTTATACGATGAAAGGTTTATTGACTAGATTAAGACTATTTATTGAACTGTGCTGAGAATGACATAATTGAAGAACCCTGTGCATATTCTCCTAACGCCCTCGGGGTAATTAAAGCACTCAGGCTGCTGCTGAGTTCTGTTTGCCTTGAATTAGCAGTGACCTCTGTGGCTACACCTGCCACCACAGTGCCCAGGTGCCTTCCTCAGAGATAAGGAGCTGAGCAGGAAGCAGGGATACCCATTGCACTCTGCCTCCCCAAACACACCTGGATATCTCTCTTGAGAAAAAGGTTGAAGGAGAAAGACGAACAGGTAGTTAACTGTAGACATCCAGAACCTCTCCAGGCCAGGACATGGCAGGGAGAAGAGCAGCCCCTTTCCTACTCATCCTCCTCCCACCCATGCTAGGATAGGTTTTTCTGAACATTATGTATGAGAAGGTTGGGTCAAATTTTGTCCCTGAACTAAGTTCATGCCTTGCAGTAGCTTGATGCACACTGACCTCTGTGCTCTGTGTGCTCAAACTTAACTGCTGCAACATTAGAATCCAAAACCTAAAAAAATACATATTCAGTGTATTTGAGTATTTTCACTTTCTACTCCTAACAGTACATTAATGCTACTTGTCTTTAGTGTGGATAAGAAATGCATATTACACAATGGCAGTGTTCAAAAGCCTAATATATCTGTGAATTATTCAAGCCACAGTTTTTCTCCCTCCTGCTGCAAACTACACTAATAAATAGTAAAGAATTTGCTGTCAGAGCAGATAGAGACATCTCCCTCTCAGAGAACCTTCACAGGGCCTTAGCATTTCAAACTCCAGTGCTGTACCTGGGAATGTCCTTTCATTCACAGTGCAGCTTCCATCAATCAGGACAGCACCACAGGGGAGACAGAACTTTTTTCCATCTAAAAGAACTGGGGAACTAAGTAACAAGATTCCTGTAGAACAACACAAAAATATACTTTACTTGTGTACAAATTTTGAGCAGTTAAATTAAGTCTCAAGGCACACACAACATCAGTAATCATCTACACCACATTATTTAAAACCAGTACTTCTTAGAAATATTACTGGCTGAAAAACAACAGGTCAAAGATCAGTCCTTTAAACTTCTCTCCCCAAGTGAGAGTCTTGAGTTTCATTTAGCTGGTGTCCATAAACCACCCTGACCAGGAAAACCTACCCAAGGCCTTTACGTCTTCCATCATCCTAACTATTGCTCATCTCACTGTCTTTGGGAGGCAAAAATGGTTATAGCTCCTCTTTTAATGGGGAAGGAACTGAAGCTGGGAAAGAAAGCACATACCTCAGTGGAAGCCATATGTCTAGACTCCTTAAAAATCACTTGCATGCTGCTTGACAATTGTGGAAGCAGCCTATAGCATGGCCGGGAAGCAGATCTTGAAAGGCCAGAATTGCTATCTAGTTGCTTGCTTGTGAAACTAAATTTCCAAGCTGTTCTTGACTCTTAACACAAATTACTGGGTTCACCTGTATCATGACAGATGCTGCAGATACAGATGCATCATTACTGCATCATACAGGCTGTGTCCACACTTCTTGCCATGCTGCCCACTTCACCTCCCTCTGCCCCATTCCTCCTTTGCTGTGCAATTCCAGATACATTTCAACATGCTCATTCATTATACAGCCTGGTGAGGAAAATGAGATGCAGGTGACTCACTCCTCCCTTGATGCAGATGGTAACCTGAACTTAGTTATGCTCCTCAGCGAGGTGGTGCAGCCTGGGAGACTGCTGTGGATGGGAAAGCAACTGCAGCATTGAAACACCAGTACTCAGCATGAAGCAGGAGGCTGCAATCTGGTGGCCATGCTAACAGCACAGAAACTGAACTCGCAGTTGTCCCGAGAGGTTTCACATCACTCATTAAAAGTCAGGATGAGAGTTCATCGAGTTAACCTAGAACAAGCTGTGGTGGGAACATGGATCTAATTTTCTGTTTGAGTCCAGTTCATGCCCCTATATCTCTCTTGGCCTTCAAGGAGAAATTCCTGCTCCATGTCAGTCAGCCCCCTTAACTGTAGCATTGCTACCTACAGTCCCTTAGTAGAGAGTTTATTTGTGCTCAACAATTGCAGGACATCAACAGGACCATCAGGTTGTAAAGATTATCATTACAAAACTGCCATTGCAAGAAGAAATACAGAAATTCTGATTTAATTGGGTGTCTGTGCTTTGCCAGTTATTGGAATCTAATTTACACAATTAAATCTTCTGAGATAATGATGAAGTTAATTGTCATTGCAAGGCCATTAGAGAGAATGCCTTATCTTGATTTAAAAGTTGCAATTGCAAAATGATGGACACCAATACTTTAAGTACAAAGGTATGCTGGCATCTCTGAGCACTTGTTCAGCATGGGAGTGCTACTCATCCTACGGATATTGGAGATACAAAAACGTGATGTGCAGCCAACACACCTGTGCTGGCAAAGCCCCAGCTCTTCACACAGACCTTGCCAAGATCAGTGAGAGGCAGCAATAAAAGTGCTCCTGAGCAACACTCCACAGATAACACTTCACTTTCTCAAGGAACATCTGAAAAGACTGAATCTTGCCCTTGCCCAGTAATTCAGTGCAGGAAAAATTATTTTAGCAGTGAATTTGGAGGCAACGTAAGCTGTGCCTGGCTCTAAGCAGCACGTGACCATGACAAACAGGTCAGTGCACCTCAGAGCTGCCATCCCTTCACCCCTTCCACCACCTCTAATCACATCACACTGTCTTCAGGAACTGCAGTTCTCAGTGTTGACCTCTAACCCTTATATCTTCCTGAAGATTAATAAAACATTTATCAGGAGTCAGGAATCTCCAATTCATTTTTGCTTTTACACTTCAACAATATAGGGGAACAGGATTTCTAATATCCAGACCTGAGAGACTAAACTGTTGTCTTCCAGGCTCCAGTCACTCCTTCCCATCTGTATTTCCAATCACATAATTTCTCTTTTTTACCCTATTATATCTTTTCTCCATTTTTTTTTTTTCCTTCACTAGGTATTTTTAAAGTGGGTTCAGAAATCAAGGAAATGTTTTCCAAGTTCTCAAAAAGCATTCAGACCAAGTGCCCTCAACTGGTCCTCATATGGCTTCCCCTCAAGGTCCTTCATCATCTTCTCTGCCCTCCTTTGGATGCTGTCTAATAGTTTAATGTGTTTCTTACATTATAGTGCCCAAAACTGCCCCCAACACTCAAGGTTTGGCCACCCCAGGGCAGAGCAGAGAGGGACAATCCCCTCCCTTGCCTGGCTGGCGATACTGTGCCTGAAGCACCCCAGGACACAGTTCAGTTGTTCCTCCTGGCTGCCAGGGCACAGCTTAACAGCTTACACATGTCTGTAACTAGAACCTGTTTATAGCCAAGTCCTTTTTGGCAGCGACTCTGCTGGGAACCCAAAGTCAGACTTGAGGGACTCTAAGTCAGGTGATTTCCCAGCACAGCCATCTAACAGAGGTGACCTTAACATGTTATATAATTGCTACTCAGGGGACAGTATCCAAATGTGGGGGAGGGAGAAGACTGAATTAGAACAAAAGTTTTCAATATTTTGTGATTTAAGGAAGTCACTGTGAATATGATATTTATTTGAAAAAAAAGAAAACCTAATGGTCTGTGAGGTCAGCAGTAATCAGCCTCAGAATACTGCTAAAATGAGGGCTTGATTTCCTTGTACTTCCATACTTTTAGCTACTCTACATTATGTCAGCCTTATAACAACAGTCATTACTCACTTTTATGTGTTATGTTAAAACAGGCCACAGGCCCCACGGGTATCTGAGAGCATAGTTTTGGTTATTGTGGTACCTAATTAACGGTAAAAGAGTTAGATGAAGTTTTTCAGAGATTTACTCACCACTGAGATTCCCTGAAGTAGTGATAGACTATTCTGTAGAGCTAGTGGAACTAAAATAGCCAGTGAAAGTGCTTTCTGCATAAAGATCGGAACTGAAATGAATTATTCATCTGAAAAATTTGATCCCTCATTGAAAATTTAGCACATTCTTCAACATTCACTAGGACAGAGACAGACACTAAATTGGGGTGCCAACCTTTGGACACTGAAGCTGTATCTGGACTGAAATAGCACAAGATTATGAGGACCAGTCTGCCTCCAGGCACTACCATTAATATTTCAAACATGAAGTTGCAGCCTTGGATGGAAGTGCAAAGTTCAAATTAAATGAACTTTTCAGACTGCCACACTGGAATTCTCTTCAAAACCCCTCTCCAGAGGGCACTGAAAGGTTGGTAACATCAAATCCAACCAATTTCAGGAGCCCTGGAGCTTTTAACGTATTTTGTAGGGTTTCAAACATACTCCACCAAAAGTTCAGGCACATACTAGTTTAGAGTCCCAGCATTCATAGTCTTTCCCATTTTAAGGACACTCACATAGCATCTATAGCCCTGTTGTGGTTTTAGTAGAGGGGAGGGGGCCATAAAGATGGCTCCTGTGAGAAGTTTCTAGAGTTATTCACCATTTCCAGCATAACCAATCTTTGATGGCTCTGAAGATGATGGACATTTCACTGGCCATGTTTGGGCCAATTAGAAAGGTTAGTTACGCCTCTGTGATGACATATTTAAGGAAAAATCAAAACCAAATGCACACGCAGCTGCTTTTAGTTAGAGAAGGAGGAGGATGTGAGAACATGTGAGGGAAAACAACATGAAGGCACCGAGGTCAGTAGAGAAAGAGGGAGAGGATGTGCCCCAGGCTCTGGAGCTGAGATTCCTCTGCAGGCCATGGTGAGCCCATGGTGAGGCGGGGTGTCCCCCCTGCAGTCCATGGGGTCCATGAGGGATGCAGAGCCACC
>VYZT01049971.1:32927-75156 GCA_013400735.1 Pomatostomus ruficeps | reverse complement strand
TGGCTGAAAGATATCTTTCCTGTCAAAATTTTCAAAACAAACCAACCTGGGTTGAAAATTTCACTTAAAAAAAGAAACCATCTACTTCTGTTAACATTTTCTACTGTCAGTTTTCCAAACAGATGTGATCAGGAAAGTGTTGTCAGTTTTTCTGTGGGTAAGTGGAGCTGATATGTCTTATGCTCCCCTGCAGCATCACTCAGTGCCTACTTGAAGCTGGTAGCATGAATGGTTCACATAGCAGGACATAGATATTTAGCCTCCATCCTCTGCTGGAATAATGATCCTCAAAAATGTTGGCTAACACTGGATTTTTGCATTTTCACAATGTGGCTGAGAAAGCAACAAAAGAAATCAAAGGATGTACAGTTGTATCCTGTGGCAGATAAACAAAAACAATAGCAAAATAGGCAACAGCAGAAGGGAAGCAACTGAGGAAAGATCCATCAGTCTGGTAACTATAGGCATTGCTGAAAGCAAACAGCCAATGAAAATGGAGTAAGGTATAAAAATAGTGTGCTGGGACTAAAGCAAAGGATTCTACATGCAATTTATTTAGATTGAATGCTATTATGCAAATAAAGCATTCATTGCAAAGCAGCCAAGATGCCTTATTCTATTTTCTGCTGCTAAAATAGAAATTATTCAGCAGTTGTTTGCATAGCATTATTGAGGGGAGGTATACTTCAGCCTCAGCAGCTCTTCCTTGATTTGCTGTTATAATTTTGGGCCACACAGCCTAACTCAGGAATGTTGCACAGTCCTGATTGTTCATTGCTGCAGGAACATGGTTCCTTCTTTTAACCTTCCATGGTTTAAGGTGGGAAAGCATTATAGATATTTATATTTGGTTGATTTGCAAGAAAGTCAAGTCATAGTCCTCTTGGCTCTTTTACCCTGCTATCTTGGCTTCTTTTTGAGGTTCTGCTGGAAGAAATTCTATGCTTTCATACTAAAGCCAACATTTCATTTCTCAGTTTCTACAGATAAAGTGATGAGATGCCATGTGTGAACCCCCTGAAGGCTGAGAAGAGAAACTCTGACTTCCCCATAGAAAATTGTGAACTGCAGTTTCTTACTGGCTGACAACACCTTTGATTCAATTTGTATGAAACTCAATTTACTTATTAAAATGGACATTATTGTTCAAATATTAGAAACTCCATTTCTTATATGTTCTAAGCTGTACAATGGTCAGATTTTTATGGTTTAGATTGTAAATGTGGTTTTCTCTGGCTAATTATTGGTATTATTTTTTTAATTTTGGTGTCTTAAAGGCCAATGTACTGTATCATAATAATATGAAGGACATATTTAACAGGTGTGGAAAACACTATATACAAATGTATATTTCTAAAAGCTATTTTTATGATTAGTACGTTTTACTGTTTTACCATATTTAAAGTCAGGTGATATTGCACTTCTTTGTTTACTGCTTAATTCAAACAACACAATTTTGATCAGTGCCACAATTAATACATTGTATGGTATTTCCCATTATTTTATTCAAATTATTTGTCATTGGAAATAGTTGCATTTGGTAATAGAATAGCTTCTAACAAGTGAAAATGCCAAAATAAGAGAGCAATCCTTGATAAACTGTAAATTAGATCCTCCTGTAAATCCCTTTCTTCAGATAAGCACTCTGTGATGCCATTCATCAGACAGTTGTTACAGCTGTTCTTCCAAATCTCTAAAGGCAGTTTGTGTTACCATATGGAAAGTCAGTCAGTCTCCTGTCTAGCCAGGAAAATTACTTGTAGCCTGCCAATATCTGACAGCCTGAGTTAGCCTACTTATTACTTTCTGGGTTATTTTCTGGCAGTAGTCTTTCCACCCACAAACTTCTAAGGCCCTCCTAAAAGCCCGAAGTTGGAATAATTATTACAGACGTTGTAGGGGGAATATCAGTATAGATTTTCTTTAAAAATCATATTTCCTTTCAAACAGAATGTATGCATTATTTCTCTTGTGTTACTGAGACATTAAAGGTATCAAAGCATATATGATATGGGCACAAGGACTTCTCTAATAAAAGTACCAACTTGTTCACCATCCCAAAGTCAGACCTCTTTAGCATTGCAGATGACATGAAACAATGATGAATGTATTTATTCATCTACATCCGTATGCTAGTGGTACTCATACTGAAAGAGACGTGTCTCTAAAGTGATTGCAGGGTAAATAAATTATTTAACAGCTACAGCCTCCCTAGGGGGAGAGGCATTAATTTAGGAAGTGTCTTCCACAGTCAAATGGAGCACAGACCCAGTTGTGTGCCAGTCTGCAGCATGGAGCCCTGACCCCTGAGTCCCATGGCCGGGGTATTTGCTATTTGGGACCATCCAGCACTACAAAGATGAACTCTTGCCTTGCCCTTTCAATCGCTCTCTCTAGGCTGAAAGCAAGAGAAAACAAAAGGTACCAGAGAGACTTTTTAAAAGATCAAACTTTAAATTTCTATTTTAAAGAGCAGTTTTTGACATGACAGCTTCATCTCAAGTAGTGGAGGTGTAAGAGGGTGGGAGCTCAAGGTCTCTGACCAGGTTTCCAGCATGGGGACCATCATCAAAGAAGGACAGATATTCTTCAAAAATTTGGAAAAGAAGCAT
Organism: Pomatostomus ruficeps; assembly: GCA_013400735.1. NCBI lineage: Eukaryota > Metazoa > Chordata > Aves > Passeriformes > Timaliidae > Pomatostomus > Pomatostomus ruficeps. The sequence goes on along the minus strand of VYZT01049971.1, from coordinate 72,544 downwards.
ACATTTGAATTTAATTATCTATTACTGAGTGAGAATTTTTTTTCACTAGAAAGCCAGGTAACATAGCACTCAGTTATGTTTGTGTACCTTATATTTAGATTGTCTATTGTGTGTGAAGTTACATGGTTTACATAAGCGCTGAGTAGTACCTAGCTCCTTAAACAAGGAAAGATTAGTATAAGTAGTTACACCTGAGCAGAAAGAATTGCAGCTTCAGGATTTACCAGGGCTGACTCTCCCAGAAAAAGTGCAGCAAAAAATGCTGCTTCTGTGTAAGTGAAATGTTAGATCAAATCAGAGGGTGAAATACCTCTCCAGTTTCTATCTATTGATATAGATTATGAACATTTTTAACTGTAAGAATGCAAGAAGAATTGCCATTTTGATGTCTCCATCTTTGACTGACAGTTAAAAAGAAAAGAACTCCAAACGTCAGCAGCTCAAGGGGCACTTGTCTGTTTAAATCACATAAAATGTTGGCTGACTTAAAAGATACAAATGTCATCCAAGGAGATCAGTTATGATATTGGTGTTAATAAACTAGATATGAGGAACATCTAGATATATTGTCTCTTCACCGCCTCCATTCCAAATGAGCTAACACTCACAGAAAGCACTCTTAGATTTTTACACATCCTTTACAATCATTACCTTTAGATTATAAATTCACAGAAATTATTGCACATTCATAATATTGACACTGTTTCACACCACTGTTTGAGTCCTGAATATGTTTTGAACACCAAAAAAGTCACCTCTGATAACACCATGAGGCACTACTTCATTTGCAAGCCAGAAGATTGTCACCCCATGCAGTCTATTACTAGCAAGGTTTCTCAATGGCATGTTTGCTTAAAATCACTCCAGAGGATGCTGGTAGCTTTGACAGAGCTTAATAGTTCTCTGCTGTCCCTGTATGCAGGATGCTCAGTGTTGTTTGCCATCACAACCTGTTTCTTGTTTGACGTGAGTTTTGTCAGTTGTGGGGTTTTCCAATAGTGCTCATCCCTTGCAATACAGAAGAATAGGAAACATAAAAGATCTTGTCAATCAGTTTGGACAGTCAACTGTCCTATAAAATCCTTTGTGGACAGTCCTGAATCAAACCAACTCATTTTCTACACAGAACTATATGCCCTGTGTATTTCAGATATTTGTTTCAAACATGGGCAGCTGCATGAATGGAAAATATTTACTAAAAAGCTTTAAAGTTTGGATCAAGAAAAAATATTTTTACTTTTGTAAACTCTTGTATTACATATTGTTGCAGTTCCTATTAGTTTTCTCTGTAGATCCATTTTTAGTTCTGAAAAATCACTGTACCTAAATTATGTAGATAATTATAATCTTGTTAGCAGTCCTATGTTTAATTGGTGCCACTACAATTTAGAATTAAAACATTGAGTTTGCCCACTAGAGCAGATTGATGGTTCATTACAGTTTTCTTTAAAATGCTGTAACATAATTTTTACATGTCTGTAAATAAATATTTTCTCTGATTTATGCACTAATTCAGTTTTGCAATTTCTTCTCTTAAAATGTGACTCTGAGACACTTCCCAGGAAAAATGTATTTCTCTCATGGAAATATGGCATTTAAAGCTCTGTAATACAACAATCCTTCACAAACTTCCAAAGCAGACCAAATAGAAACAGGCATTCATAATATTAAGTACTAAACTTAAGTAAAATGGAGAAAAATGTTAATCCTGCTATCATTTTAATATTTTAAGACATTTAAGCACCAGTACTGTATTTAAAAATTACTGACAAGAAATGTGAGAAAGTTCCTGAAAAGAGGGAAGTCTTCAGTGGAGTGAGAAAGAGAAAGAGGGAGGTACAGTGCAGATATTTCATTGAATTTAAGAAATGCATTTTCTTAGTCTTGGAAGCTTCTAAGTCTCATGTATCGCTAAAGCAGTATGAACATCGTTTATGAAAACCATGTTAAGAATAATTATAATTTCTTGCTCAGTATCCAAATTCATTTTTCATTTATAGTTCCCTATTCCATTCATGAGGTGCTGCTTAGCAGGCAAGCTAAAGAAAATTGGTCCACAAAGTCTATGAGAATGTTTTTAAATTATATTGGTATTGTTGGGAAGACTATTTGGAAATATAATGTAAAACCAGCACGACTTGACAAGTTAGTACTGTAGCTCTGAGCATTTCTCAGAAATGAAATGTTCTGGCCACAAGAACGAAAGAGAAAGAGAAAATAAAGGCACTTGTGTACAGCAGCTACAGCCCTGTATTTACAATTCATGCCCTTACAACAATCAGCTCTGAAAAGCTGGTAACAAAATTCTCTGAGAGACTGCTTAGAAAAAGCACACAGTGCTACAGGGAATACATAGTTGTTGGGTTTTGGATCGTGGAGTAATAACTCATTTGAGACAAAAAGAGCTTGAAGTTTTGTGGTTGCTATAATAAGTACTTTTTTATGATTAACCTCTCAAAGAAAGATTGCTGTTTCACACTTGCACAAACAGAATTAATCCACAAGTATCACACTGTATTTTAACAGAAAACTAGTTCACAGAGCATCCATCCCATATAAATCCCACTAACCAAGCAAATATGTTTCTAAAGGTTACATTTAAATCTTTCTGATACTGTCCTGGCTACATAACTTAGCAGCCTAAGGTAATGGAGAAAAAACTTTGCATAATCACTCTGTTGGTGTATTACTATATGTGAATATATCTATGGTATGTAGCCATGCAAATGTGGAAAAAATATCCTTTCATTGCTTTGTGCTTTAAATAATTAGAACTAGAGACAACTGAAGTTGGGTAAAATAAGACTCAAACTCATCCTTGTTGATAGCCATTAAATGAGTACCTTCAGTGTCTACTCCAGCTGGACTCTTAAGCAGAAACTGCAATCCGTGTTCATCCTATGAGTAGTTACAGCAGCATTTAGCACATCACTTAAAGAAAGAAGAAATGATAACATTTGCTGCTGCTAGTATTGCTGCTGCAGCAGGACCACAGTGGAACATGGTGGAGGAACAGAGGATGTACAGCATAGCAGGGCTGCAGATTGAATGTGGTGCTGAGATCTGAATGTGCATTGAAAGGATTTTACCTCAGGATGACTAAGGAAATTAATGAAAGGGGATGTACTCATTTTACATTTGAAGAAACCTTTTCCATATACTTATTTATTTTCACATCTCTGCCAGCATGTTGTGATTTTGATGATTCTTTCAAGGGGTAAGCGTCAAGATGTTAGTCAAACTTACTGAGAATTCAACACTTAACAATAAGCAGCCAATCACATTAAACATTTACACCTTTTTCAAAATTTTGGCCTTGGTGTTTAATCCACAAGGTAAGAAGGGACTTCATAAATATCTGTTTACCTGAGTGGTTACATTAACTGTAAATCTATGCTTCTATTGATAGAAAAACTATAGATCATAGAATCATAGAATGGTTTTGGTTGGAAGGGACCTTAATGATCACCCAGTTCCAAGCCCCCTGCCCTGGGCAGATTTTTACGAGACCATCCAAGCTGGCTTTGAACACTTTCAGGGATGAGACATCCACAATTTATCTGTAAAACCTGTCCCATTGTCTCACCACCCTCACATTAACAAACTCCTTCCTAATATCTAGGAGGATAGGAATACCTAGGAATATCTTTTTTTCTTTTTCTTTTCTTTCTTTTATTTTTTTCCCCACCAGACAATGTTTCACATTCTGGGCTCCATCAGTAATCTACATTAAAAAAGAGGACACATTTTTATGTAATATGTGACAACAAGCAAATCAACATCTAATAATTTCTTAGTTCTATACAGGACAGCTTTCAGTGAGGTTTCAGGAGTTTTATTGTGTTTGTGATGACATGTTACATTTTCTGTAATCAATGTATCAGAGTATGAAATTGTGTTTTACAAATCTATTCATTCAGCACTATTATTTAAGGTAGCAGGCTTCAGAGAGAAAGTTTGTCAGGTCTGCTTAGAAACATAAATGTGGCTTTTGACAGCAAGCTATAAAAAAATCAGTTGTGTTGATTTCAAGGATGAGTGACCTTTGAAATCTGGATACTTCTGCAATTACATAAGGATCATTTTAAGTGAATTGCAAGTTCTTGCCAAGGGGGTCTGATGCTGGTCAGCACCACTACACTGCGGCCTTCCTAGAGCATGACCTGCAGAGAGTAACTCTTCCAGGGGCTATGGCAGGCCTCCCTGGGCAGTAGGTGATTTAAGCAAGCAATATCAGCTCTTGTGAGTTAGCTCTTAGCGATTCAGCTCTTGTGATTTCAGTTCTTTGCTATATCAGCTCTTTGCAAATCACCCAAGGCTGACTTGGGGACAGAGAGACCAGGAGCCTCGTTTGGCAATTCCACAGCGGTAGCTTTATCGTCCAGCAGCCTTTGTGAAGCGGAGGCCAACAGCAAGAACTTCCTTGGGTACCTGGGCAGAGACAGGGGTTTTTATGGGGAAGGCAGGGGTGGGGTGGGAACCAACTAGCCAGCTGGGTACAAGGTATTACCATAAAGGTGCAAGGCATGCTGAGAGTGGTTCATTTTGTCACCATGACCTAGAGAAAGGTTGCTTATCTCTAGTCCTCAGGCCTCTCTCCTCCAAGGGAGTGCCAAGGGCTCACAGCCCTCCACAAGCTCTGAGTGATTTTTGTGGTAAGCTAACAACGTGGGGAAACGGTAACCCCGGACTGCTACCAGCTTATATGAGTCTCATTCTGGTCACTTTGTTCCACACTGGATTTGGATGATTCAAATCATGTCACAAGGTAATATGATAGAAGCAGACAATCAATAATGGTAATGAGAAAAATAATAAATATCAGTGCCCACAGAATTGCATATGGGCATCCATGTAGACAAATGACATCGCTGAATTTTCTATTAGATGTAAACTTCAAGAGAAGCTCTGTGAAACTCCATGCAGTGCAGAGCTACAAAGGGAGCACATCTGCTGCTCCTGCTTGCTCAAGGGAGTGAATAATCCAAGCAGATGTCAGATTTCCAGCAGCTTCCTCAGATAGCACTTTTCAAAGGTGTCTTTATAGTGGAAAAGTTCAAACTTTTTTCTCCTAATGTCCCCTTTTGTGTGTGGTTTGTCACATAAGTTAACCTACGAGTTTTTTCAGGGAGGACAAGAGCAGTGAAATGCTTCCTCCCAGGAATGAGGAGCATGACTGAATGGTTATGTGTACACCTACACATACACAACCCACAGACCTGCAAACAGAGGAGATCCCATCTCCATGTTCAGGGTTAACTCCTTGAGGGCTAAAGTTGCAAGAAGCTGAGTTTGGAGGATTAAAACTCTTACAGAGTTTATGAGTTCCTCTTTAAATATGGTTTTAGAGATTGTTTTTCATCTGTGGACTTCAAGTAGTCACAGAAGAAGTTGTTTGAATCATTTCTTAGCGATAGAGAAGGGATGTAGGACATGGAGAGGTCATTTAGATGTCTCACAGACTTCTGTTGGTAACAGCAAGAAGCTCAGAGGACTACATAGGACCCTGGCCTGGTAAAATCACTATAGATTGAAAGATACTGGTGTTACAGTTTATCAAATTTTTGTGTTTCCTTATGGGCAAAGTTCTTAAACTAAATATTTCACATCAAGCTGGGCATAAATTTTCACTGCTGTGAATAATCAGCACAGTAATGGAATTTAAACCATAAATCACATTTTACTCTCCAGCAAATTCCCCAGTAGGGGTGGTTCTAAGTTGACGGTGTTAACCAGGTTTTGGAGCATATAGTGTGCAAAAGCAAAATTACTTAATCTCTTCAAGATAAGGTGGTGCCTTCAGCAATGATAATCAGATTTTAGTGGTCTCCATAGCAATGCAGGTGAAAATTTAGAAAAGCATGAACGTATTCAACAGCAAATACAGAAATTCATAAAATTAAGAATGCATCCCACTGAGGACTGGTTTTCAGGGATGCTGAGAAAATTAGGCTCACATTTGAGATGGAAAAGTATAGGGTTTACTCAGCACAAATCGCTGTAATTGAACAAGGATCATGCTACTGTAGCATGATCTCTCTCAGGAAAATATTTCTACTTCCATATTCTTTGCAGAAATTTTTGGTTTAAACAAACATAAAAATTGTTGAACTATGAATTTTAGTATATTTTCTTTTTTAATTTAGGCAACACTGTATGCTTTAATAAATAAAAATCTCCAAATCATCTGACTGAAAGATTACGCACATTTGCACAGAATAGTAGAGAGTATGAGAAAGACCCATAAGGTAGCAAAGATCTGAGCCAATAAATCTAAAACTGAAGCCTATAGAATCACAGAACCAAGGTTGGAAGATCATCTGTCCAATGTCAGCACAGCACCCTCATAATTACCCCTGTGTCCCCAGGTGCCACATGCAGATGCCTCTCGAATGCTTTCAGGGATGAGGCCTCACCACCTCCCTGGGCAACTCTTTGCAATGCCTGACCACTCTTTCAGTGAAATATTTTTTTTTCTAATATCTAATCTGAACCTCCCCTGGTGCACTTTAACGCCAATTCCTCTTGTCCTTTCACTTGTGATATGGCAGAACAGACCAACCCCCACCTCGTTACAATCTCCTTTCAGGTGGTTCTAGAGAGCAATGAGGTGCCACCCTGAGCCTCCTCTTCTTCAGGGTAAACAACCCCAGTTCCTTCAGTTACTCCTTACAGGACCCTTTACCAACTCTGTTGCTATTCCCTGGACATTCTCCAGCACTTCAATGTCCTTTTGGAAGTGAGGGGCCCATAACTGGACACAGCCCTCAAGATGTGGCTTCACCAGTGCCAAGTGTAGTGGGACAATCACTGCGTTGGTCCTGCTGGCCACTATGTTTGACACAGGCCAGGATGTCATTGGCCTTCTTGGCCACCTGGGTACATGCTAGCTCATGTTCAGCTGCTGATGGTCAGCACTCCCAGGTCCCTTTGTGCTGAGTAGGTTTCCTGCCGAGGAGGGCCCAGTGCTGGTCAGCACCAACACGCCACAGCCCTAAAGAGTGCCCTGCAGAGAGCGACTCCTACAGGGGCTAAGGCTGTCTCCCCAGGCAATGGATGATTCGCAGTGATATCAGCTCTTAGTGATTTCAGCTCTTTGTGAATCACCCTCAGGCCGACTCGAGACAGAGAGAGGCGAGAAGGCCCAAATGGCTGTTCCACGGAGGTAGCTTTATTGTTCTGGCAGTCTCTGCGAAAGGGAGGCCAGGGACGGGCGCTCCCTATCCTTCCCGGGCAAACGCAGTGGTTTTTATGGGGAAAGGTAGGGGTGGGGTAGGAACCAACTAGCCAACTGGATACAAGGTATTACCATAAAGGCGCAAAGCATGCTGGGGGTGTCCCAAGTGGTCGCTGTAACCTCTAGGAAAATTTCTTATCAAGCCTCTCCTCTCCAAGGTAGTGCCAAGGGTTCACAGTTCTCCACAGTTTCCAGTTTTTCTTCCCCCTCCCTGTAACGCTGCAGGGGTTGTTGTGACCAAGGGCAGGATGTGGCACTTTGCCTTATTGAACCTCATGCAGTGTCCTCAGACCATTGATCCAGTCTGTAAAAATCTCTCTGTAGAGCCTTCCTGCCCTCCAGCAGACCAACACTCCCACCAAACTTAGTGTCAGCTTACATGAGCACATGTGCTACAAGCTCAGATTTTTCAGCCTATCCACAGTTCCAAGTAGGGCCAAGACACTCTCTGCATCTACTGGTGCAGATGTGCCTCAGTAAAACATAACACAGCTGGACAGGAGGATCTCCAGTGGTCCCTTCCTACTTCAGCAATTCTGTGATGCTGTGATTCCATGTTATTGTAAAATAACAAACATAAAGTCTACATTAAAAAGATGCTGAAGGTGCACAGGAAGTATGTCAGAACCAGCATGTAACACCCATCTTATGTATATTCTCCATCACAATAATCTCTTGTCTATACTTAAAATATTCTCATCACGATCACTTATTGAAGCAGGAACCCTTTTTTCCCAGTAGTCTTGCAGTTGCTGAAGTCATGCTCAGCTTGCTTTCTCTCATCCTATTCAGGATGAACATTCATTCATAGCCATTGAACACTTAGTGCACACAAAGAGGAACAGTTTCAGCTGGAAAGAATAAGAAAGTCCTACCTCAGAAAATTCTGCAGCCCTGCCTCAGGGAGGTTGTAGTTGTAGACTCAAGGTCTGTGAGGTGATGAGGGGTGCTGGTCCTGTCTATTCCATCTCTGAATTGTCTGTGCTATGTAATGAATTACTGGTTAAAGAAGAGCTACAAGAAGGGTGGAATTGGGTAAGCACTGATCCCATCTGTTCCCACAGAAAAGAAATATTCCTGAGATCTACTGTCAGATGCATCCCAAGAAGATAGGCCATACATTGCTTCAGGGAACCAAACTGCAAATGGTAGTGACTAAAGGGCACTACAGAAAATAAAAAAAAGGGAAGACCAGAGGGAGAGACCAGCAAGATGTTGCCAAGGTACCAGCGTTTGGCCCAAGGAACACAATACAGCAGTAAGTTTCTCAGGAAGGACAGTAGAGCTGTTTACAGGCGGAGTGAGAGGTTATCCTGTTGCCAAAATGCCACTGAATGAAAATCTATGTTTTATGCAGGGTCCGGAGTAGAATACCTAAATACATACATGAGGTAATCATACCTCAGTATAAGGTGGGGAGAGTTCCTGTGTGCATAGGGATGGAGTGTGGGCATGAGCTGTGTGAACAGGGCACACAGAGTTATTGAGTCTGTGGCAACTTAGCCCAGATCCAGAATGAGCATTTTCTTGCTTCCTAAACCAAAGCAGTGTGGGCAGGACAACAGCTGAGGGCAGGCTCCGAGGACTGCGAGATTGAACTGAGGCATCCATATACCACACAAGGTTTCCTGTGGTACTAGTCTTTGTGGCTTAGAGAAGCACTGAGAGACCACAAGTCCTACTGGAGTCAATTCTCAAGTCCTCAGAAAGCCTTCCTTAGGATCCCAAAACAGAGACACAAGGAAGCAATTTAGATGACTAATCACAGATGTCTAGTGTCATTTTAGATCCCCCTTTAGATACTCCACTATGAAATAAGGCTCACATACTCCTGACCATACCTGCCAGTTCCAGGAGGGTGTTTCAATTACTCAGGACTCAAAACTTCAGTTTTGAGAATTATGTAAGTTTTTGAACCATTTCAAGATTTATAGATGTTTATGTTGCTGAATGAGGGTTCCAATTTTAACTGTGATGTTTTGATAGGATAGCTGGGGGAAGATGCCAGTAAGAAAGGGCCAAGGTAGGCAAGAGAAAGTTTTGAAGACATTTTCAAACGAGAATCTCTAGCTGTGTAATTTGGATTCATGTCAACAACTGTTTCCAAAAATTTCCAAAAACAGAGAATTTCTTACAGGAGCTCATAGAAAACTTGAAAGTAGGTTGTACAAAGCTTACAAAAAAGTAAGTTGGTAGCAAAAATAAATCAAAGTTATTGGTGAGTCCTATAATAGTTAAGTAAAGTCAGAACTGAAACCCTGATCTAGTGTTACCCACTGAAAAGAAGAATTAGATATAGCATGTGCTAAATTATCCTTTTATCACTTATGAAAGAACACCAGACTGTGGCACCTATTATTACCATTAGAAGGACTATACTTTAGTCACACCTAGACTCAATTATTGACACAGTGCAAGCCGCAGCAGGCGATTTCAAAATATACCCCAGCCTGTGCCATCTTTGTACTGCTGGGCTCCCAATTAAAAGAAAATTACTGAAGGCCCATTTTCTCAGCTTAACACTGTAGGAACTTGAAAAATAAGAATAATTTCTCACCATGAACTGTGAAATGAACGTAAAAGTGCTGTAGACTTCTTTTTTTCCCCCTTTGAATTACAGGTTCACCTCTGGTTCAGAGTTAGAGACACTTTGCTCAGTAGTTACACCAAAGCAGCCTTGCAACCCAGCTGCAAACCTGGCTTAAAAGCACTCAGCCCTGGACAACACAATCATTTTCAGGGATGGGGGAGGGCTGAGTTCCAGGGGCAAACCCTACCATGAGGGCAGTGGCATCCTTACAAACACCTTTCTTTGTCCCTCTGTTTTAGTAGGAGTAGAATAATGTAAAGAGGATAACTATGGTTTCATACAAGCTTGCTGCACATGAAATTTAATTGGTTTCTTTTTTAATATATAGAGATCTTGTGCATTCTTTCAGTTGTGAAGTAGTACTCTGTGTCTTTCTTTAGCTGTCATGGGGACATCCATGTGGAAGAGCATGAAAAGGAGCAGGTAGGGAAAAGGTACAAGATTTTCTGCAAGACACTGGCCTTTTTTTTCCAAAGACCTACCTATACATTGGTAATTAATGACCGGTAGTGTTCTTGTTTTGTATATTGACTTGTTAAACTTTTGTTGCACTGTATGTTCATGCTTACATACTCATGTATACCCTGCAAAAGTTTCTGTTGAGACTGCCATCAGCTAAAACAGCATTAGGGAAACCAGTTTTGAGAAGGATATAACAGTTTTTGAACCACATCCAGCTTTATAATTTGAGTAAAAAGCAGAAAGACAAATACAGAAACGCAGTGCTTTTGCATTTCGTTAAAAGTTCTTCCTCAGCTCTCAGTTTCAGAGTCCTTCTTGTCTAAAACTGTGGGTTAGAACTGCAGTGTCTGAACCACCTTCACTGAATTATAAAGTTGTTTGGGTTTCTGTCAGTTAGGTAAGAAAAACCAAGAACTGGAATGGCATTCAGAAAGGTATTAGCCATTTTGTGGATAATGAAAACTTCAAGAGTATTTAAACAGCAATGGTTCTTCTTTTAAGCAAGGAATAAACTTTTTTTTTTTTCTCCAATGCATAAACTAAACACTGACAGCACAAAAGGGAATGTGGGAATAGGTTATTCCATTAATATTTACCTGGGAATTTTTAGCACCTCTCTCTGCACCCTTAAGTGCAACATGATCAGAGACTGTATAATAGGACTTGATGGAGGAAAGCTGAAGCTTAAAAGACATGAAGGAGAGATAGATATGTTACAACGGTGTATTTTCAGTGTTACTGAGCAAAATTGTTCTGTAATGACTCCTTCACAGCCTAAGCGAGAGAATACTATTGTGTTTCAGCCTACATTGAATTTCCCGTGCTTCTGAGAAGTATGAATACACTGCTGGTAACTCAGAAGGTGAAACCTACACCAGCATTTCTTGCTTCTTTGGAAGACAAAAAGACACAAGAGTATCTCATAGGCTCAGGCTTAGCTAAAAGATTGTTACCCATACCTCAACACTGCAGTCTGGTTTCTTACATTTACAATAATTTAGTCATAATTCCTAGTTGTTCTGTATTGTAGCAAACTCGTACGGGCTACTACATGTAGCACGGGTCAGGCCGGGTAGGCCGAGGAGCTAAAAGGAGAGCCAAATGAAAGACCACACAGAGACAGCAAAGGAGAGGGCAAAAAGAGAGAGAGGGCAGAACCCTCTGACCTTTATTTATATGTTTTTACAAATCACCGTGGATTGGAGGTAGAAATCATTACCTCTCAATTCCATTGGTCAAAGCATCTATCTATCATATTTCTCTGCCCAGGATAGTGGAATGATAACAACACAGACAGTTAACAAAACATAGATAGTTGTCAAGAAACCATGGCCATGTTTACAGCAGAATGTGTGAGAAAGTATCACAGCAAAGAGAAACACTGAGAAACTGCAAAACTCAGGACAACACTGTATCTTGCTATTAGACTGGGCACATAGGAGGTTTCTGGCCCGCTGTGATTAGGCATAATGTGATACAGCTCTTATTATCATCATGAAAATGAGAGTTTTCTGGTTGAAACTGCATCATTTTGCACTCATTTTCACAGTGATTCATCTTATTCTTATGTATAGAGAATGCACTAAATCATAAGTGGAATTCCTATACTTATTCTGAACTAAAAGTTACTTTTCTGAGAATTTTCTTTTCAAGAGAAGGTGTTAATTTCTTCAAGTGTTACATTTATTTAGTGATGAAACTTTAAAGGAAAGGCAATGTTATCAGACCTTTGCTCTGTCGCCAGTTATCTGCCCATTGGAAAGCCTGCATTTACAAGCCCTGGCAAAGGAAAGGAACCTGAGAAATTCCAACTAGATTTCTTCTCTGTGTTGTTAATTGTTGGGTTTGAGGACTGTATGTCACCAGTTCAATACAAGTGAAGGTTTTTGTCCAAAGGAAATCTTTAAACATTATTCTTAAGAGAAACAACACTGAGGCTCCATCAACTTGCTTAAGGCAGTTGATTTAATCTGGTGGCCATCACCAAGTGAGGAGCACAGGAAGGGCTGAGACTTACAGCTAGGACTGTTAGTGGCAAGTTTCACTCCCCTAGGGTTTTTTTAGGGTAAAATAAAACCCATTAGTTCAAACTAGATCAATCCGATACCTGCGAGTGAGAGGAGGTTCCCTAGCTGAGGACTATCCCAGGCAGCAGCACTGCTGTCCACTGCCTTGTATCCACTACATTTGATCTTGTGGAGAATGTTAAATTCACTGACTGAGCTAATGGAAAAAATCTTCCAATTTTAGGGGAGTATGAGCATGACATTGTTTGGGGTTTTTGCAAGGTCAGACTTCCAGCTTCTTCCCAGCCTCAAGCGCACAGTCACAACAGATGACACAAAAAGGTAGGGGGAATGCAAGGCCAAGAAAGGGAGGAAGAGCAGAAAAGCTCCTTTGGAATTTGTCTGATCGGCATCAGGTGAAGATGACCTGCCAGAGCTTTTTATTTCTTTTCAGCTTCATTAAAATAGGTTACCTCAATCTGATGCGAACAACTATCCAGTAATTAGAGGTGCAGAACAGCATGGACCAGAGGTTAAGCTATCAGGTTTTCCTGGGTTTACTACTACGATGATGCCACCAGGGGGCTAACAGCCAAGCAATTTTTTTTTAAGCTGTGTTCATATTCTTTGTTTACAATTTCAATTCCATGCTTTGCATATATGCCCCTTCTGTTTAGTGTAGATAGGCCTGTATTTTCATACTTTAATGCGAAAGCAGTTTTGCCACAGTATTAACTGTTTACAAAATTTTAATGTTGGAAAAAAGGCAGATAAAAATATATTTGAGACCTTTTGGATGACATCTGATTATAAAACCCTGCAAGCCCTTCAGTTAGGGAGAGAGATCTAATTTTTAATATGAATCTTCCCAGGCCCTGTCCTTTCTTGTCATTTGTAATTCAGTATACAAAAATCTAATACTTCCACAAACAAAAAATCACTCAAAGGAAATCAGACATGTCTTTCATCACTGACTGCAACTCTTCAAGCTCAGATTTTTAGAGAAGCCCAGAAAAGTTTGATCCTTCCTGGCATACTGGAGCAGATGAACATCTAATTCTTTCAGCTCCCTTTAGAAAAATATCAGTTGTAAAGAAGGTTTGGGCTACTCTTAAAAAAAAAAAATCAAACTTTCCTCTCAGACACCTATTTACTTGCTAAAATGAGTTCAATCTCTTCATTTAATAAACAAACAAACAAAAAAATCTGATGCAATCATCACAATTGCCTTAATATTGACTCTGGTATCTGCAAGGCATTTCTGGGGACTGAATGCTGTTTATGAACAGCTTGATTTTTCAATACACAACTTATTTTCTCTCACTCTTTTTAACTCTTCTTGATGTTTGCATATTTTCCATTACAGTAAAATTGACAGTCTTTGAATATACCAGATATAAAGACACTATTAAATGGCATTTATAAGCATCATTTTATTTGGAAAGAAATCACCAAAATATCTGTTGAGCTTATAACTGGGAAAGCAGAACAATTCTTTCTTTCCAACATAAAAGGTCTTTTTTATCTAAGCAAAGACTCATAGCAAGTGGAAGTTCAATATCCACTTTGAGAATTACGGTCTATTTAGACCAAAGTGAAACTATTTGAAAGGAAGTATTAAATAGTGAGAAATAGTTATGTGTAATAATTTCCTGAATATTTGGATTTCTCCTTTCAGTCTCAGACACTTTTCTATGTGTAGCATCCTTTCAACTGCATATCCAGTTTGCAATTTAAAATCTGAAGCAGTCTTTGAAGTATGTAATTTATAGTAAAAAGCACAGGCACAATACTACTTCTCTTTCTCCCCTGGTGCACTGAAGGAAAAAAACTTTGAGACCCTTGATTGTGCACTTAGACCTGTATGGAAAAAGCATTGCCTAAATCCCTGCACTGAAGGACTGATAAGAATATTTATTCACTCACAGGAAGAGTCATATTTACAACTGCTTTTACTGCTACTATGCAGTCCTCAAGATACAACTAATTTATCTTAATAGCATCATGTCAATATATAATATCTTAACAAATCTTATCTATGTTATGATAGTTGGTTTCCTAGGAAAAGTGTTGACTTCACTTGGAAAAAGCAGGCAACAAAGTCTGCTTCTCAAAGGTGCTATAAAGCAAAATATATTCCTTCTCTCTCTGTCCTCCACATACACTGCACGTACTTGAAAACCCAGAGGCCATGTTTTACCTCTAGATATGTTTTCTGCATTGCTAGCTTCTGCTGCTTTCAAAGATCTGACAGCTTCCATGAAAATAGCCTGATAATCCCAGAGGACAATTTCTAAATTATTAAAATTATATTTAGAGAGACTAGGAGCATTACTGGGTTTTCTGAGAATTTATGCATATAGATTACCTGTAGGTCACAAGTGGTGTTTCCCAGGGCTCAGTATTGGGGCAGCTTCTGGTTAATATCTTTATCAATGGTCTGGATGAGGGGATCAAGTGCCCCCTCAGGCATTTTGCAGATGACACGGAGCTGGGTGGGAGTGTTGATCTGGTGGAGGACAGGAAGGCTCTGCAGAGGGATCTGGACAGGCTGGATTGATGGCCCAAGGCCAGTTGTATGAGAGTCAATAAGGTCAAGTGCTGGGTCCCACACCTGGGTCACAACAACCCCAGGCAGCACCACAGGCTGGGGGCAGAGTGGCTGGAAAGCTCCTCAGAGGGAAAGAATGTGGAAGTGCTGTTCAACAGCAGCTGAACGTGAGCCAGCAAAGTGACCAGAAAGCCAGTGGGCAGCCTGGCCAGTGTCAGCAACAGCGTGGCAGCTGGAATAGGGCAGGGATCATTCTCCTGTACTCACACAGTATCAATCACAGAATCAATCAGACTGTAAAAGACCTTTGAGATCATTGAGTCCAACCTATGACCAAACACCACCATGTGAACTGACCATGCCACATCCAGTATTTCCTTAAACACCTCCGGGGATGGTGACTCCACCACCTTCCTGGGCAGCGCATTCAAATATCTAATTACCCTTCCTGTGAAGTATTTCCTCCTAATGTCTAACCTAAATCTGCCCTGAAGTATGTGCCCATAAGACTATGTCCTCTTGTCCTGTCGCTGGTTGCCTGGGAGAAGAGACCAACCCCCACCTGGCTACAACCTCCTTTCAGGCAGTTGTAGAGACTGATAAAGTCTCCCTTGAGCCTCCTTTTCTCAGGCTAAACAACCCCAGCTCCTTCAGCTGTTCCTCGGAGGACTTGTGCTCCAGATCCTTCACCAGCCTCTTTGTTTTTCTCTGGACATGCTCTAGCACCTCATTGTCCCTCCTGAATAGAGGGGCTTAGAACTGGACACAGGATTTGAAGAGACACTGGAACTGTGAATGTATGGTTATTTTATACATGGATATGAACACAGATTGAAAGCAAAAATATCAGATTTGATTGCCTCGCCTGTACAATGCAAGCACGTGTGATTTGGTGGAACTGGACAACATTGTCTCTAAAGCTTGTAACAACACAAGGAAGCAAGGAAAATGTAAATAGGTTTTTCTTCTTCCCTTCCTGTGCATTTCTTCTGATTGTTATCAGAATAATAAATAGCTGCTCTTTCCAGGGGCTTTTAAGTACTAATTCCACAAAGAAGGGTAAAATGAGTTTCCCGAGGAGAAAGTTGCATGAAGTCAAAGCTATGGTTCCAGGCAAAATAATACATTGAAGCGGTGCTTTGTGCACTTTCTTCTCTTTCAGTGTATGTATCTGAATTAAGCCTAGAAATATTTCAACATTCTGTGAAGTCAGTGAATTGGTATTTACATTTGCTGCATATTTTTTGCAGAACTCTCTGTGACCCACACACTACTCAGTACCAAAAATGTGGTTATACTGCCTTCTGAACAATGAGAGAACGAAATGTTATTGTTACACACTTATTATAATATTATAACCATGTTGGATGTATATTTATAACCTAATTTTTGCTCTTCTGTAGTACTTTGCGTTGTTTCTTGTTTCCTTGTAACATTTAGTGGCAAATTCAAATTATACAAAAGATATATATCTGTCCTGATAAACAGGATGCTTTTTCATGCATTTTTCTCTGTATATGTGAATATGTGTTCTTGTTCTTCAGACTTTAGGAAGTGTGAAAAGCTACAAAATGACCTTTCCCAATTCGTTTAGAAGAAAAAAAAAGGAGAAAGGAAAAATCAAACTTAAGT
Organism: Pomatostomus ruficeps; assembly: GCA_013400735.1. Classification (NCBI taxonomy): domain Eukaryota; kingdom Metazoa; phylum Chordata; class Aves; order Passeriformes; family Timaliidae; genus Pomatostomus; species Pomatostomus ruficeps. The sequence goes on along the minus strand of VYZT01049971.1, from coordinate 56,066 downwards.
GAGAGACAAAATTCACACCACAGCAAAAGGAAGAAAAACCATGCCAGTAGTGATATTTTTAAACTTTCCATTTTTCAGCTTTTGTGAAATGTGAAATGTGAAAATATATCTAAGACCAAGAACTGTAAATGAGTTTCAGTGGGCTTGTGTGATTTCAAGAGTAAGAAAACTGAATTAGACTACGGCACTTATGCCAAATAGTAGGGAGAGATGGTTTGTTGGTTTTCTCTCTGGATCCCGATCAAATTTATGCAATTTTACAACTGCACCATCTGAAACAGCATCTGAAAATACAGAATGGTCTTTATTTCTTAAGGGTTGTCTTGGAGGTGATGCAAACTTGAATTATTTCTTATCAGTCTGTGCATGAGAACATCTGGAAAGTGGAGACAGTTTTCTCAGGGGATAGACATCTGCAGCTTCTTTAGAGTTTGACACTCTTTATTTTGAGGTTTTAATGAAGTTTCACTATAATATTTTGACCAATGAATACACTATAAAATGTTGCTGTTACCCAAAATCAGCTTAGCAGCTTCAGCACCTAAAAAGTTACCTGACTGCCTTTTAGTGAGTTACACAGCTCACTTGTGAACCGGTCCTCAAACAGGTAGGTCAGTTAATTGTACCAGTATAAACCCCTTTGCTCTTGCACATTAGTACAGATCTTTAAGGTTCAGTGGCCTTGCTTCAGTTACAAGAACAAGAATGGCTTGCTTTGTTTTACTTATTAGGCATTCCCTGGAGGCCATAGGAGAGGTTGCTTCTCAGATTAAAACATATAAATAAAGGAGCTTCTCAGTCAGGTGGCTGAGTGAACCAATTGATCTTGAGTTTCCAGTCAGACAGAAATTCCAGGGTCTCTTTTCCACTGCTGTGTTATTCCTTCAGAGTACAAAAGTTGAACTTCAACCACAAAAATCAAAAGATTGGGACTGACTGACTCATTGTGTATTATACCTGACTGTTGCCTCTGCTACCAGGATTTTGACCACCCTTGAAAACGCAGAAAAATACTCCTAGAGCTTAGCTGATTAAACTAAATGTGTAATCTGTTTTTGCGTTAGAGAAAGTGATTTTTTTCTTTCATTGTTGATCAGTGCATTTTAAGTGAACTTTTCCAAGACTGTAACATCAGCTGGTGTGCTCTATGCAGGTGGAGCAAAGGGTTCAAATCAAGGTGATGCTGAATCTTCACTGATAGCTGAAAAGGTGGATCTGCAAATACAGGTCACTGTACTAAGGCTCACCAGCAGCCTGCTTTTTTAGCATCTAGTTTCTAAAAGTGGTCCGTGTCGATGTCGCACTGTATGGACACAAACACACGTAGCCAACCAGGCCGAGGAGCCAAAAAGGAGAGCCAAAAGAGAGAGCCAAAAAGAGAGAGCCAAAAAGGAGAGCCAAAGGAGGGTCCAAAAGCAGAGGGCAGAACCCTCTGACCTTTATTTATATGTTCTTAGAAATCACCGTGGATTGGAGGTAGAAATTATCACCTCTCAATCACACTGGTCAAAGGAAAAATCCATCACATGTCTCCGCCTAGGAGAATGGAATGAAAACAACAAGGACAGTTAGCAAAAACATGGCCATGTTTACAACAGCATGCGTGAGAAAGTATCACAGCTAAGAGAAACATTGAAAACTGCAAAACTCAGGACAACAGGTCAGTGCTGGAGATTGCAGAAAAGGTGCTTGTGGCTTCAACTTCTCCTTCTGCAGGGGTATCACTGCTGAGAGTGAGCAAGCTACCTGTACAGGTGTGACAAGATCTTCGAATAGACCTTGACACAGAAGACTGTTCTTGAGGATCTATAGAAAACCTGGGCCTGGGGAAGCTGGTGAACACGTTACAACTGAGGATCAATTGTTAGACTTTGTAGAAGTTTTATAGTGACCCTAGGTAAAGAGTGAACAGTATGTGATTGTTGTCCTGAGTTTTGCAGTTTTTCAGTGTTTCTCTTTACTGTGATACTTTCTCACGCATGCTGCTGTAAACATGGCCATGGCTTTTGCTAGCTATTCATGTTTTTGCTAACTATTCATGGTTTTGTTAACTATCCATGTTTTTGCTAACTGTCCTTGTTGTTTTCATTCCATTCTCCTAAGCGGAGAAAGCAGTGTGATTGAAGAAGTGGTAATTTCTACCTCCAATCTACAGTGATTTCTAAGAACATATAAATAAAGTCAGAGGGTTCTGCCCTCTCTCCTTTTGCCCTCTCTCTTTGGCCTCTCATTTGGCTCTCCTTTTTTGGCTCCTCGGCCTGGTCAGCTATGTGTGTTTGTGTCCATACAGTACAGAGAACATCCACATGTGATGGTCAGTGATGTACCTGAAAACAGCCAGTTTCTGACAATGCCACGCCCTGCTGAGAAATACATCTAGGAATATTGTCATATTGCTTTAAGAGGCTGCAAATAGTGAAGCATTTTAAGCTATGAAGAGCTATGTAAAGTCTCTTTCTCTTGAAAAACCACGCCATATCAGAGTATAAAGCAATAAGATCTTTTCAATGTAGTTAATAGTGTCCTACTATGTATAAGTGTTGTGGTGGAACCCCAAGAAGAACCCGACCGGTGGTGGGCGGATTCCAGGGTTTGAAAGGGCCCCCAGTCACACTAGGGGGAAAAACCCCTTGCCTCCCATTGACTTGGGTGAGGCAGTGGTAACCTGACTCTGCCTGCCCTGGCAGACCCCTGACCCCACCCCCTCTCTGTCCTGCCTATTGACCCTTGGAAGTTCACCCCGCCCTTGCCTGCTCTCCCCTGGGTTTGTACCCTTTATAAGGCCATGCCAAGGCTGATTAAACCCTCTTTCATCCCTGGCCCCCCTTCAGCAATGGAATAAAGACCTACTGGAACAGCCATATGAAGGACAACTCCGACTCTATGCCTCTGGTCATGCGTGAGCTATTCTGGCTTTTGTGAGTGTGATTTAGTGCCTTCCAACGGCAGGGTGTGAGAAGTTGGCTGGCTACCGTGCAAGGACACGGCCGTCTCTCTCTCTCTCTCCCTCCCGGTGGGACAGAGACGCAGTTGGGTGCATGGCAGCTCTCACCTCCCCCACTCCAAACACGCTACAATATATAAGATTTTGAAAAATTACATAATGATAAAGATAAAAACCAAAATGTGGATAGTAATAGAAAGATAGCTATTTAGTTGTATTTTAAAACTAGCTTTCTTGTTGAACAATTACCGATTACTCATATCACAACTCTTGACCTTCAGAAGACACTCACTTTCATCTAAACTCAATTTTTGCTTGTACTGCATTTTACTTCTTTCAAGAAAATGAAGCTTTCTTACTAAAATATTTGGCTTAGCAGGAACGCATTCTTGATAGATAGAGGAATATACCAGACACACTGACGTACAGATACAAATTTACTTATTTTTAAATATTTGTTCATAGTACTAGATTTTGTCTGACACAGATTGATTATACATCATAAGAAGAATCTTCTCTTAAAAGCCATGAAGCCCAAATTTCTTTGTGTGAGGGATACAGCATAGAATGAAAATGATTTTGCTTTGCTGTAATTTATGACTTGAATGAGAAATAAAGGAAGAAAAGGGGATAATGTGGGTGGTGGGTAAGAATAGATTACTGGGGCTTGATAAAATTTGGAAGTGAAGTCTGATTGCTTTTCATTATTTTCTTTTGTCTCATTATACACCCAGAGAATTTCAGAGTTCATCTTTCCTGTGAAAGAAGAGCCAAGGACTGGGTTGGCAGAGATACTGCAGCATTGACACAGTTGGTGAAATACAATAGCGCTGCCACTTTAGGCAGTTTGCACTCTACTGTGTTCTACAATACAGTCTTCAGTCTGTAAAATGTGAATGCAGATCTCATGCCAAGATCTCATGCCATTTTATAAATCATTTGCAGCAGCACCAGAAGAGTACTATGCAGTGCAGTGCAGAAAAATACTCCCAAATCTTGTTTGGCATGCTGGTGGCACTGACACACATTTTAAACAACTAGAATCATAGAATTGCAGAATATACTGAGTGGGAAGGGACCCATCAGGATCACCAAGTCCAGCTCCTGGCCCTGCACAGGACCATCCCCAAGAGTCACACCATGTGCCTGAGAGCATTGTCCAAACACTTCTTGAACTCTGTCAGGCTTGGTGCTGTGATCACTTCCCTGCAGAGCCTGTTCCAGTGCCCACTTTTCCTGATATCCAACATAAACTTCCCAACTCAGCTTCACACTTTCCTTGAGAGCTGACACTGGTCATGAGTGTGAAGAGATCAGTGTCTGCCCCTCCTCTGCCCCTCGTGAGGGAGCTGCAGACTGCAATGAGATCTCCCTCAGTCTCCTCCAGGCCGAACAGACCAACTGCCTCATATGGCTTCCCCTCCAGTCCTTTCATTCTCACAGTCCTCCTTTGGACACTCTCTAAGAATTTAATGTCTTTCTTATATTGTGGTGCCCAAAACTGCACAAAGGACTCAAGGCCACACCAGTGCAGAGCAGGACAATTCCCTCCCTTGACTGGCTGGTGATGCTGTTCCTGATGCATCCCGGGACCCAGTTGGCCCTCTAATAGAGAGACATTTTCTCTAGAAATTCATTTTAATCCATGGCATTGCTTCAGATGCTCCATAGAGAGATTTTTGTTGCACTTATTTTTAGTCCTGGCATTGAGCCAGACCCTTAGATGTATTGGTCCTTCTACTGCTTTACACTATCCCTACAGATCTCACAGGAAGAAAGATACAGTGATTGAAGATAAACCTCTACTACAACACTGATATTTTACTTTGTCTTTGAGGGATTTGAGTGGAGTGTCAAATCAGACCACAGATACACTTTGAAAAAATGAAAAATGTTTAAATCAATCTGAAATAAAAGGGTTGCTTTTCTTTGACTTGTGATCTTTTGGGGATAGAGTCTGACTCCCAGAGACAGTGAAGGGAAGGAATTGTTCCGACCTTGGCAAGGTTAATCATATGTGTTTGTCCTCCACCACCACCAAATTGCTATCTACACACGTTTGTAGAATCTAAATTTCATTTCTTATTATCCACCTGAGAAAGGAAAGAATATAGCAAAAGTAGGAGTCGATTTGCTGCTGCATGGCAACCTGCCCATTCCTGGAAAGGTACATTTGAAGCACAATGTTGACTCTACTCCAAATTCTGTTCCTATAACAATATCATTTGGTGCTGTATAACTTTATACCTCTCTTTTTCTAAATTAAATAAAGTATAAAAGAAATAGGGTAAAATTACGAATACAATTCAACCATAATCTTGATCTTGCAAAAGTAGTTATTTGATTCATGATTGGTTGCCTAAAATTTAATTTAAATATATAGATACATACCAAAATTACAAAAGTTCTCTGTGTTAAAGAAATGCTTCCATTTCCCTAAAATCTATTTCTTTAACTATACATATGACTCCAGGAACTCTACAACAAATAATTTTAAAAGCCTATTGCTCCTTCTTTTCTAGTAAGTATAACCAACATGTTGGTGTTACTGACCTAATTATACTGCAGAGTCTGCTTTTATAAAAGGGATATTTGGGCTTTTATATGTTTTCTTCTGTAGTCAACATCATTATCTGAAGGACTGACTGAATTTACTATTGTAGGCTACAGACATATCAATAATTCAGATCTGCAAGAATAAAAAGCTATTGTTATAAAACCAAATCAGTTCTTTTATGAAGAAAAGTTATTTTGTTCCCCAGGAAGACTTAAAAAGTAAAATATTTTTCTCAGTCTGAAAGATAAATTTAAAGCCAGCCTTCCAGGTGTATAAAACTGCATAAACAAGCAGAACAATCATAGCCAGACAACTTAGTTTACAATTAATATTAACTAAAGGTCTCCAGTGTAGCCTGTTATATCAATGGACATTTCTTAGAACTCACTATCTCCTATTATATTACAGAAAGCCACATTGTTGATTTCATCCAACAGACTCCAAGGCATTAACAGCGAGATAGTTTTAAGTGTGTTTATTAGATGTGGGTGTCCTTGGTGGAAATACTGTCTTTATACAAAAAATACAACAGAATCCATACATTAAGTCAGATACCAAACCTACATGGTAGAAGGTTTAAGAAAACATGAGTGTAAGCTGTTCTGCCAGCCCATGCAAAATTGCACTACCACTTTCTCTCTTTCTATTGTGGTGGTCACAGACCCTCAGAAATGTTGGAGGGGGACTCATCTAGTCCATCATCCTGCTCCAAGCAAGGCTATTCCAACAACTGCAGATGAACTGTAGCCATAGCCGGGTCTTCAAAGCAAACAGGAGCAGTTGTTTCTACATGCTTTATTGTCTCTGGTCAGTGATATTGCTCTCACTGTCTCTTTCCAGTTTCTCAATATCCCATTTTGGCAGAAAACACTGGACTGCTCTCTGAGTTGAAACTTTGTCCTTTATCTAGCCTAGACTCCATCTGGTTTACAGTGAGAATGCTGTAATTCTCCATCTCCTCCTTACCTGTCTCAAAGAAGGATGCAGTGTTGGCTTTTTTCCAGTCAGCAGGAGTCTCCTCGGATCAACATGACTTTTCTTAGATTAGTCTCACCATTACTTCAGCCAACTCCTTCAGTACCTCCAGATGTATCCCATTCAGCCCCACAGATCTGAAGACATTCCGCTGCTCTAAATAATCCCCTGAAGCTTTTGCTCCTCAACTGTCATCTACTTCTCTCTTTCCCAACCATACTGATAGAAGCAGTGGTCCCAGAAAAGGGCTTTGTCTGTAAGGACTGACACAAAAGAATACCTTGAATATTTCAGCTTCCTGATTTGCTCAGTGATAGGGTGCCCTAACTCCAGATGTATGAAAGCCCCCCATAAGGACAAGAAATAGCTATTTAAGGCCTGTACACCAGCTCCTCTGCCCACACAATCTGATACTGACCTTCACCACAACATATCAAAATATGTCCCATCTCACTTTGAACTCTTGCTTCTTCCTGTAGTTTTTCAACATTTAAAGGTCTCCTTAACAGAGGCTGCAATTATTCCTCCCTTTTCTGCCCTCATGTCTATGCTGAACTGCCTGTTTCCTCCATGCTAGTGCTCCTTCTTCATGCCACACCTCTTCCACTTGCACTTATCTCTTTGTAGCACTGATCCTAATTGTAAAAGCTGAGATATCTGACCCAGGATCCTTCCCCAACAGGACCTGTTTCTCCTCGGCTGCCAGGGCACTAGAGTATATTTAAGGTTAAATAGCTGCAGGTTGAAATGGAGACCTCCTCCCGCTGCCAGAAGTCACAGACTTACACCCTGCTGCATGGGTGCACTTTTGCTGTTCCACCACTGCCCTCCCACCCTCAAGGAGTCTCCTCCCCAACAGTCTCTTGAAGGCTCTATCAATGCCTCATCTGTCATTCTTCACAGAAGGGCTGCTCATTTTTGGCTAGCATTATTTGCTTGTTTTAATTAACAGAAAGAATGCATGAAGTAGCAGAGGTCTCTGACTTTGTGTTCTCATTTTATCTCTCAGTCTGTACTGCAGACCCCAGGAACACCTCTGTGCAATGTGAAAAGAACACCTGGCTTGTGCAGATGGGAAGTCAGGCTAGCTGACTTACCTGTGCACCTAAAATCTCTGGTCTACAATAATTTCGCCTACTCTTTAATTATATGTGAAACAGAACACTCTTCCAGCTGTGAAGGACATAGGAGAAGGAGATGTGTAGAAAGAAATGCAGTTGAAATTCTGCAGTGTAAGTCTCACCTCACAGAGAAAGAGAGAGCATCAGTTGTGTAGAACCTGCTTTTTGGAGCTGAAATGCCATCCAGCTGTGCCTGCAGAGAGAGGAAAAGCTAATGAGCTGGTGTCCTACTGTGGGAGTCTGTGCTGGGCATCTCTGAAATCTAGCACAGTAAAAGAGGTTTTTCTCTCAATTTTGAGGTGAATCATACCTAACAGTACATGTTTCTAATTTTTAATGTGTTCCAGTGGATAAACTAAACTGTGTGTATTTGCCACCATGAAATATCTTTTCTGCTCTAACAGAAATACATCTTGTGACAAACTGACGCACTTCCTCCTCAAAGGCAGCAAAACAGACGTATTTTTAGGAACAGAGGCACCCTTAAGTGATCACTTCAGCATTTCACGACAGCCATAAAATGCTTCAGGGTAGGTCTCTCTGGAATAAACTCCTCATGGAGACAGTCCACCTGAAGACTCACCTGCCAATGGCTGGTTCCTGCTTTGAAACATAATTTCTCTGCTGCAATTCTCTGATCTTTTGGTGAGATCCTGGTAAGCTTCCCAATAATGTAAGTTATTGGAATTAATAATTATAACACAATAAATTATTGAAGTCACGTGAAGTTACTGCAGTCTGTCATTATTTTCTCCTATGTAGACTAAATACCTCAAGCATTTTAATTTTTTTCTGGAACAAAACAAAGATCAGTAGCATATGTCCATTCGCAGAGATGTCTTCTTCCTGTCTATTTTGAATGTTAGAGGTACTTGTGACACTGAAAACAAGGAATAAATCGAGCTAGTTTCCTTCTTGGACAGTATAACAGGTTGATAGACACTCTTGAATTTTGTAGAGTTTTAGCTGTGATTCAAACAGTAGATCAGTGAAGCTTACCATTGTTCTTTAATACATTTATATAGACCCAAAAGCAGGGAATGCAACCAGACCATCCCCAACAGATGCAGACTGATCTGGAATCTGTGGGATCCAGATGTTGATTTACATCAATTGAAGTTGCAGACCATAATATTTAGATTGTATGTAAGCAAATGGCTTATGGCTTAGCTTTTTGCATATCCTGACATGGAATAGTCTGCTTTATCAAGAAGCACAGGTCCTGATCATAAAGCACTGTTCTCAAGTGACACTGACTCCCACGTTTAACTAAAAAGAGGCACAGCAATACAGGCTTCCTGCATAGTATACTTTAAAGGAAAAAACTCTCTGTTATAATTCTTCTTCCTCTAAATCCTCCACAATCTTAACTTTGGCTGAGAGATTTCAAATAGGATTATATCAGACTTTACCTAGCAAGACTTCCAATTAATTTTTAAGGCAATACTCATATTTCTACTACACCAGGAGAAGCAGCAAAATTTATGGATCATTAGACCAGTAAAGCTGAGAGGAAAGTAGTTGCAGTTACTTTAGACAAAACATGAATGCACCTATTTTTCTCATATTTTTATGTTCTGGGTTTATACTATATGTCACTGCCTCCATAATTCTGAAAATTGCTACTTTTTTATCATTTTATCTTTTTCCAATGCTAAATCTCTAGCACGGCTTGAAGAGAAGGATTGTTACAAGAGAGAGAACAAATAAATGACTATTGCATTACCTGTCTGTGTTCTCTTGTTTTGGGATTTACTTGAGGCCCTCTGAAAGCTACTACTACTTTTTAGGGAAAAGTATAATAATACAGGCTCTGAAAATGGTTTTATGTCTATTAACACAAAGTAATCCCATTTTCTTCAGCATAATATGAAGATAGAAATCTTAACACTAGTTCTGACACAAAATATTATACTAGCTTGGTTTATTGGAAGTAGATTAGGAACATTGATTAGTCAGATAAAGATTCCTTATTATATATTATTCTGCTTAATACTCTTAAATTATATGTATTCTGTATTAAATGCCCCTGTGCTCCTATCCCCCAGACCAATGGCCCACAGCCCCAATACACACTTCTCCTGGGCCCAGTTCTGAGGTCAACACCATCATCCGGAGCAGTCACTTTGTCATCAAGGATGTCAGGCTGAATATGTACACATATGCTTACATATGTATGCAAGAATTCTTCAAAACTAAGGTCCTGCTTAGTAATCCCTCTTCCAGTTTTCACATCTTACAATTAATAAGAAACTTTATAAGACTTTCTGATAAGGGTCAGGAACACTCACAAACCTTCATGAGTTAATCAGAGCAAAACAGCTACTAAAAAAACCCTAGATTTCAAATGGTATGACTTAACCTTCCCAAATTTTGATTTTTTTGTGTGTTTAGAACATCATAATCATATAACTTTTTCCAGTTTGACATTCAAAACAATCACATTTAATTGTCTTTCTCTCTTTCTCTCTAGTATTATTTTGACAGCAAACCTGATCCCTTTAGTGTCAATATTGCTACCTTTATCTTTTATCTCAGCAAGTGTTGTCACCAGATTTGTAAAGGAATTTCACTTCCAGCTCATGGATCATGGCATGAATAATATGAAACACACCAGACACAATGCTGACAACTGACACCTCTGATAATTATTCCAATTACTGAAGAAAGTGAACAAAAAAAACCCCATCACTTCACTATGATTAGCTATAATTTTGTTGAAATTATATCCATTATAATGACAATTTCAACACAGTGTGTGCATGTCTCATTCAGAAGAATTTATTCACTGAGACCTGTCCCATGATTTACCAGGACTGCATGCATTTCTACATAAAAGATCCAAGAGTTTAATTTTACAATATGCTTTCTGTGTGAATACTGAGTGTTACCATTTTCATAAAGTGTTTTATTAGATATTAATAAGACCAGATGGCTTCCAGGCAAGACTCAATGTGATACTACTGCAGCAAGTCTATGAGTCATTTTACTCATCTACAAGTAGTTTTACTCACAGAATCACCATTTCTCTAGAAATGCCCTGAAAGGGAGAGAAGTAACACAGTTACAACATATACTCTTCAGTTTACCTACATTTCCCATCCTACAGGAAATCCAAGATCTCTCTTGCCAGCATGAGCAAGAAAGAGTGAGGTCAGATACTACAAGGCAAAATATGACTTTCAAAACTGCAATCTGGTGAAGAGGAGATTGGTTCTTTCTGCTTGTTTATTCCCTTGCAAATCACAGCCATTGTCTGAAACCTTCATGCCTCTGCCATTCTTTGATCTCTCTCCCTCCAGTGTGTCATGAATCAGAGAAAAGGTGCTTTTCTGAGTTACACCCTTTAGCCTCTCAGAGCACAGATTAAATAACCATTTATTTGGAAGCATGATTATCATGGCTGTAAAAGGTGCCCAACTGCATTCAAAGGCATTATGTGATACAGCAACACTCACGGAGTCTTATTTTCACCAATGCTCCAGGGAGGGTGGCAAATGAAACTTAGCTACATCTTACACTCTTCAGTCAAACATCCATAAATGGGCCTCTGGTTCATTTTGGGAGTTTTTAACATGCTGTTTCACACAGTTCGTCAGTGAGTGGCCTAAAATGTCAAACATGAGCGCTGTTCTGTGGATTAGCTGTTGTGTCTTACTGGCTGTTCACGTTACAAGTCACATAACTATACATACAACCTCATTTCCATGGCCTGGAGGGGTCTTTTGAGGTTTCTGAGTCTCTCTTTTTGTTCATAAATTACACAGGTAACAGGAAGGACCAGGTTTACATAAGAGAACTGTAGTGACTTTCTATGTATGACGCCACTCACAGTGATGCTTCTTACATTCACTGAATGGTCCCATAAAAAAGTTTAAAATGACAGACCGCCTAAGAAGCACATCCACATGTTTCACTCACAAGTTCTCCTGGATCTTTTATATCATATTGCCCCTGGAATGATTGTAGATTGCATTCAGCATGAGACATAGGAGAAACAAGTCAGCCTTCACTATAAAGTGATCTGTGCTGATCACCAAGGAAATGAAGACACCCATTTGTTCTACTTTGTTTCCCACTTGTTACTTTAATTATCACAAGGAACCTTTTGGGACAGTAAAAATTCACTTCCAGATGCATTTAACTCAGTTTCTGCTTTTGGACCTTTGTACCTTTGCATCCCAATGAGTTTCGGCAAATAGCAGCAATAATTACTTCGTTTCCTTTTACACTCTAGTTAATTCCTTCTCCATTTTACTTTCAAATATTTTTAACTATCACTGAGGTAATTAAGCCAATTGAACAAAACACACATAAATGTCTAAAACAAGAAATGACAGCCCATGGATCAATGGCCTTTAATTTCCTACAATAACAGGTGGGGTTTTTTCTTCTTTCCTGAAATTGGACTGATAACCTCTGAGAATAGCCAAAAAATTTTATTTGATTAAGCTACGTTTTGATATTTATTTTTCTCATTAGTGGACATCCATTAAATCACTGTTGCATTCAGGAGTAAGCTTTCCTCCAGAAGTTGAGAGAAATAAGGTGCTACACTTCAACCTGCTTATTTTTGCCTTGAGACAAAATTAGACCATCTAAGCCTTGGTAAATTTGTGAAAATAGAGAGGTAGTTTCTTTTTTACTTTCCAGCAGATCCAAAAGAAAATATTTCCAAGCTATGGGAAATGTGAAGCAGCATTTGGAGGAAGGAGAATATTTCTGCCTAATCAAAGTAATTCTGAACTGATATCTTAGTAATCATGACAGTCTCTACAGTTTCCATTTCAGGCTTTTAAGAAAGCTATATAGAGGCAGAAAGAAAAGAGAGATTTCAGGGGCAAGCGGGTCCCAGTCAGCACACACAAAAGCAAAACCACTTTGTGCTCTAAACATATTGTAGTTAATTTTCCACTTAATTTTTCACAGAAGACCTGTTCTTCCCCTTGAGGACACAGACCAAGGCCCTTGACACTCAGGAGAGTGCCTGAATTCATGAGCTCTATGATTTTAGGAGATGGGATTAAAACTCAGGTGGTCTTGAATGCAGAGGATGGACAACAAATTTGCAAGGCACCAGCTGGAGGCTGCTGGCCCATTTTTTCCCACAGTCCACAAGAATGGTATTAATTATTAGGTTGTAAGGTGTGAGGGTTTCACTGTAGTGCTCTGAAACACAGTGCTGGTAAGTGCAGTGAGCCAGCAAAGACATTTCATACCAAAAAAACCCCCAAAACCCAAACATTAAAATATTGTCATGCATCTATTATAAGATGCTGCATGTAGAAACTGTCTATCTCATATTCACATTAAACAGATAAGGCATTTCTTTGGTCATCGAGAGGGAAAGGTGCATATATAATACTTTTCTATTTTATACTTTCAAAGTTCTGATGCTGCAGGAAATTATGCCAGTTACAGAAAGTAAAGGACAAGTAAGGAAGTACCAGTGGTCTGGGAAATTTTCTACCTTGGCCTTTATAAAAACAGAAATAAAAAACCGGAATTTTTTAAAAAGCATTGGAAACATAGTAACTCCTAAGTAATATAGGGCATCAATAAGGACTAACTAAAGACTGCTCTGTGATAAAGTCCAAGACTAAAAATCAAAAGATAGTCAATTAGAGAAATGAAGCCAATGTTCTCATTTACACAAAGACTGAATATGAAACTGGAAATGAAAGAAAATTAAAAAGAAGGAACAGAGATTTGGGGTTTGAGGGTCTTATTTTTATTTGATGTAAGCTTTTTCCAACTCAGAGTAACACTAACTTTCCTCTTAGTTGGTATGTAGGTTTTTTAGCAATTAGTGTTTTGAATGTATTTTTTTCCTGTAGTTGCCAGGTAAAAACCTGTTCAGTCATAGTATTATATTTTTCTGCAAGCTGGGAAAGATTATGTAATGATTTTCATTGGCTTCAAAATTGTAATGATAAGTTTGGAGGGTAATCTTTCATCTTAAACTACAGTTCAAGGAATCATTCTACATCAGTAGATAGAATCAATTTACTTTTCTTAAAAAATATGCAGTTTCTGCCTTTGCTCACAACTGTTACCACACCCTTCCTCAGATTTCTCCATGAGCTCATTGGGGACACAGGGCAGCGTTTTTGCAGTTCAGGCAAGCCCTGACACCTTTCAGGTCACTTACCTGCCCTTGAAAAAACCTCCACATGTTTTATCAGCTGCAATCTCTGTTTCTCATCATCACAGTATTCTTCTTACTGTAAGATATTAGAAGATGTAAGTAAATAATAATAAAATATACTATATACTACTGAAGTCCAATAAGCCCCTTGGATCTCACAGGTATTTAATTAGAGAGCAGTCTGCAAATAAATTATTTGTTCATGAAGCCAGTGTATTGATTGCCAACATGCAGGCATTGTAAAATACAAATATTGGAATGACACAGGAATGGTGATGTAGAAAAGCAGGTATTTAATGGCAGACAAACCCCAAGACAATACTCTGATTGTTTTAAAGGTATTTGAAGTATTTTATATCACCATAAAAACCTCTGCAGAGTACAAGGTATTTCTTTAGCTACAGTGAACCATCAATAATATTGCAGAAATACTGAATTTCATTTAACAGCATTGAGTTGTGCATTTCATACAGGAGATAGCCTGGCTGCCTAGAAAATTTGATTCACAGCAGTGAAACTGGTCAAATAATCTATTGTGAATAAAACCTATTGTAAATTTGACCATTTCTCATAGAATAATTGCCCATTAATAACTTCTTGCATTATTCAGCCAGCTATAGGCCACAGTATATTTATTTCTGAGGAAGATACTGAATTATTTGAGAAACTTTTGAGTGGATAGTTATACAGCTTCACTTAAACTTTGTACTCACTTAAGGATGTTGTGGTGACTGAATACTAAATTGTATCACATATAGCACACTCATAAAGTAGAGAAAATTCCATAAATTTGATCAGACTCTTATAAGTAACATTTAGGAAATTATATTAGAAGTGAACAGAATCTTTTGGCCAAACCCTAAAATGATGGCTCACAGCCCTCTGTCTGCAGTATTGTGTGTTATGCAAACAGTCCAGACAGTAGATGTTGTGTTCTGCCCTTCCCTTTATGCTGCATTTCAAGTTTCATGAATATTAGTCATGCAAACAAACCAGAAATATTGCAAGGGTAAAAAGCATTTTTGTTGCACATTCTAATGCAATCAAGAAAAGCTTTTTGCTTCACACTCTGAGTGGCAGGGACTTCATATCTGCTTTCCGTGATATAAGCAAATCTTTATGGTATTCAGAGTAGCAATTACCTGGGCTGACCGGACATTAAGGTTTGACACAGCTGCTAATTTGTTCTCTACCCTGGTATGAAAAAGGGACCTGAACTTCAGCACTTTGTCACAGCATATAACCAACTGCAAAAAAAAAATATCTGTCCAGACTTCTCATATAGCCAATAGAGACAAATAGGTGCATCCTGGAGATGACTCACCCAAGACAGTTACCAGGACACATTTTTGTCTGTTTAGTAAAGTAGCTATCTAAATGAAGATTTTATATTTCATTCTCAAATTCTAGTTGGCTGGAAGTCGGCAAGACAACTGCTGTCCTTGGTTGGTGTCTTCTCTGTATTAAATTAAAGGTAGAGCAGTGACCTACTGACCATAATACTGGACATGTCTTTTTCTCAGTCTCAGATGCAAGAATTATTGTGTAAGAAAGTACCCAGCGAAGCAAGAAATTGAATCTGTGTCTCCTACACCCTCACTGAGTGCCATAGCCAACAGACCACTAGGTATTTGGCATGATGGTATTTCTAGTGTGCTCCATTTTTTCAGGTTTGACCCTTTGAAAAAATTCAGGCCACAAAATAAATATTTCCTGAAAAATGTCAAAGTAAGGGAAAAAGCTGTTTACTACTAAATGTTAGCATTACCAATGCATTGTCTGCAATCCCAATTGTCTTTGTTACTTTTTACTAACAGTACCTTCCCTTTTCAGTGGGATTGTCCTCACCACTTGCCATTCCAGTCTCATGGAAGACCAGTTCATCTAGAAGCCTCTGCTTTATACTTCTTTGTCTTCTCTTTAGATTATGGGTAAAGTACTTAAAATTAGCACGGGGACAGTACACCATCCAGATGACTGCCAAGCACCCCATGTCATATCCTTCTTTTAAGCATTTTTCTACCTGTCAGTCTGTAGATGTGGCCTTCATATTTACATATTTTCCTTTTTTTTTTTTTCCAAAGTGTTCAGAGATACATTGACCTTTTAGGTACCTTTTTTCCTCCTTCCAAAGCTACAAACTTTTGGTTACCCTATTTCTACAGTTCTTGATCTACTGCTGCAACGCACTTATCTACTGCTTACTGTAAGCACACTTCTTTCATTAGAAAAACATTTTTAGTTTCCCAATGTAAGTCAGGAGTTAGAGTGAAAAGTGATTAGATATGAAAAAAATTAACAAAAACTCCACAAATACTGATGTCTTAATCTTTTCAAACTACAGTACCAGAAAGCCGAAGATAAATGGAAGTTTTCAAATTATAATAAAACTAATATGAATTTCATTTCTTAGCAGGTGAACATTCTTCCTGCTGATTTCATAACAGGAAAACTAGAAAGTCAACTTATTTAGAGACTGTTTCAAATGTGGGAAGAAATAAGCACATTTATATTTATAGAGATAATATTCTTCCTTCAAATGAGAGTGTCAGTTCTCACCTTTGATGACAAATGTGTTATCACAATGCTTGCAAATGTTACAAAGTATTTATTAAGACATGCTTTGTTCCCCTAAGTATGTTCACAAGGCACATGTTTATAAGAACAAATGAATTGCACAAAGTATTTCTTCCTGTATTTATGGATTTGCAGTTGACACTTTAATTCCTGTGGAATGTTGTCAATACTGCATAGTGAAACAGGAATCATTAGGAAAGAGAAGATGAGATGAGTGGACACACAGTGTCAAACTGAAATTTCAACTGAATACTGCCTAATTCTATTTGCCAAGCTCACTGATACTGTGAGGTTGTCTGCTGCTTTGCACAACACCATCTCACATCGTGTGCACTAAAAAATTCTGTTCTGCACTAGATAAAACTACTTATATGGTCTTTGATATAATTGATAAAAGGAAACTAATGGAGTGTTGCATAACTGTGAATTAGGGAATGTAGCTGTTGAATTAACAAGCATTCACAGACCTGCAGCAATTTCTCTGGGAAAATGTCACAGGGGTTCCTCCTTTATTCAATAATTTGGTGCAATCTAAACTTTGAGGATCTGCATCTATAATGTACAAATATTTTCTGTGCTCATTAGAAAAAGCTGAAGGAGATTTGAATTTACTGAAGGAATACAGTCATGCCATGATTCCCATAAAAATATTAATAATATATTTATTAATTTAGAACTATATGTATAATTAGGCTTAATGGAAGATGTGCTCATGCAGATGTCTTTGTTCTGTTGTACTTTACAGATTGTCAAAAGTTTTTCTAACTTTCTCTGAAAATTGCCTTCAAGTTTTGCAATAGTTTATAATAACTGTATTCATAAGTTTGTTAACGTTTGGGTTCTTACATTCCTTTTAAATTCTTTTCCCTATACAACAAGAGAACAAAACTTTTTTGTTTGGGGTTTGGATTTATATGTTTCTTTTTTATCTAATCTTTCTACATAATGTTTTTCTCTACACAACAGTAGAAGAAAAAGTTATTTTATGCTTTATTAGCCTGGGTGATATATTTTTCCAAGATCCAGTGGTCAGCAGTATTTTCAGCAAATTGTGTGTCACACTTGACTGCAGTTTACAAGAAACTGTTGAACAAGTAACTATAGAGTGCAACAGTCTAATTATTAATATAAAGGTAAACTTTCTTTTCTGTACACATCAGTCATAAGCAGGCTTTGATATCTGTGTACATATTAGATTATCATAAGTATTTGCCAAATAGCTTGTAGAAATGATGTACTGTTTTGTTGGCATCTATTTGTTCTGCATGTCTATGAAGGATCATCTAAGACAGACTATATTCTTTCTGTTTCCAAATTTGAGAAATGTTAACAGACAAACAAAACCCAGTGCTAGTTCTTGTTCTTTAGCATGGAGTATGTTTTCAAATGGAGAATATATTGTGCATTAAAAAACCCTCCCTTCGGAAGTTTATTTCTGTGCCCATTTCACATTGCACTTCTCATGTTGCTTTATTCAGTGCAGAATCCTGCCATTCAATTTTTTAGTAACAATAAATTAAGTTCAATGTGGTAGTACATATGACAGAATTTATTAATATCTCTTGTATTTCAAATAACAACCTTCTGCATGTCAAAGTTGCTAAGCATAATGTTTGGTTTTCTAAAAAGCAAACTAAAACTCTATAGAGAGCTCTTTCTTAAAACAATTACTAGTTACAAATTTCCTCAATATGTCTCATAACTACAGGGAACACTTCTTGTTTGAGTGTTTCAAGGCACTTGGGAAAAGGCACTAGCTTTACACATCACTAGGCCATCAAATATAACATGCCTTATAGAAATATTTAAACAATACCACAAAAAATCTTGTGGTATTTTGGAAATATTTTGGTTTGATATTTGATGAATAACCCATGTCCAGCTTAAATAAATTACACAACTAGTTCAGGCCAACTAACTGGCTGGTAGTTGGCAGCCATGCAAAATAGTTTCACTGTAGTTTCACTATAAAATTGGCCCAAGACTGTAAAGTCCCCAGCCTTCACTGAAATAATTTAATCTGTCATTTCAAAATGTCAGTTCTTGGGGTTTCCTGTATATTTTTGCCAAGGCTGTCTTTTCTTCAAGGATAGTGAAAGCATTGTTTTGAAATACACTTTAAAAACAGGTTGTAAAAGGTTTTCAAGTTCTGAACATACATGAAGAACTCGCAAATTGACAGATTCATTTTTCCCTCAAGATGAGTGTGCTGCATCATTGAGATTAAATACAGTTAAACTGTCATGGTTCTTAGCTTATTGCTTTGTTTCTCTAAATTATCACATCCATGGGTAGTCTTTAAAAATGAGTTAGCACAAAGGGTCAGTAAGAAATCTGAGGCCACTGGAATCCATTTTAGAAGATCAGTTCCTACTATTTGCAATTTTATCACCACATCTTAATGATCCATAAAGTGATAAAGAAATGGACAACTCAAATCACATAAATGTACATTAATAGTCTCCACCTAACAAGGACAAAGCAAGTTCTTCTTTCTGCTGGATACAAAAGTGATCCCCAGAAAAAATTCTTGAAAGACATCAAAATGCTTACTCTATAGCAGGGAAGTCCAAGTGGAAACTGTGAAGTGGTGAGGCACTTGGAACTGGTAGCCCAGCGAAGTCATGGATGTCCCATCCCTGAAAGTGTTTAAGGCCAGGTTGGATGGGGCTTTGAGCAACATGGTTTAGTGAAAGCTGTCCCTGCCACTTGCAACGGGTTTGGAACGAAATGATCCTTTAAGTTCCTTTCCAACCCAAACCATTCTATGATTCTGTGACTCTATGAGATCTCCGAGTGGCTAGCAGACAGTGAAGTATTCAGTTGTGTTGATGCCACAGTGTGCAGATCTATTTACCTGGAGATAAATCTTGTTCTGTAGAAGCTCTTATCAATTGTTGGCTCTAAAAGTGATGGAAGCATGAGCAGGAGCAACTCTAAGGAGACAACTGGGCAATCTGTTTCTCACCTTTTGTACACCTGCTCTGCAATCATCTCCTTGGTTGAAAAGTGCACCACAGAGTAGAAGATGGGGTGCTTTTGATAAGATTTAATTCATGGCCTTCAGGTAGGCACCAAGCATGGAAAGTCCTGCTTAGCTGCTCATGTTGCATGGGATGGCATGAGAGGAATTAAGACACAAGGCCAGGGGGATATTGTTTTGAGTAATTAAAAATAAAACAATTTACATTTTTATGGACGTGTGAAGAGAAGAAAGGTAGTACAAGATGCAAGAAGAGGTGAACCTGAAATATTCATAAGCAGGGCTCCTGCTTAACACTCCAGAAAAATAAATGCATAGAATATTAGAATCACAGAATAAACTGAGTTTTTAATCTATGTTTACTTGAGAAACAGAGTAAAACAGACATGAGGCATATATGGGGTGAAATCCTGGACATAGAGAAATCAGTGTTGCCTCATTAATTACTGGCATTTACAAACCGACAATGTTTTGTTAAAAGTGTGAAGCTTTTATTAGATATTTAATATCTATGTTCTGATTTTTGATAAAATAGACACTAGTCATTATCACATAGTTTACCATATACCTAGCTAATACCAGATTATCAATGTTTAAAAAAATTTAACAGCAAATTTCAGTAAAAATATGTAGCAAAGTAAGAGAATGCAAGATGATCCTTTTGCTTTAGAGTTATATTGTCTGTTTACAGTTAATATAGTTGAGAAGTTATTCAGTGGTCTGTAGGCTTCTAAAGGAAATGAAAATTGATAAAATTGCTTCTGCCACAGTAAATTATGTATTGCGTATTTTCTCCGTTCATGAAAGGATATTTATCCGAATGAAGAATCCTCCTGCATCCAAAGCACTAAAATAGAAAATGCACTTAAAGTTAGAGCTGAATCCTGATGAATGCCTTATCAAAATTTGAATGCCAAAAGTGTTCTTGTAATTAGGTAATTTTACAAGTCTTGTCTCCTACTCTTATCTTGTATCCTAAAATACGGCAGTATATTCATGCCAGTGCCTACCCAGTTTGTGAGAGCCATACAGCACCAGCTAATGCACATGTTCTCTGCATCCTTGGGGCTGAGGCTCCTGGTCTCTGGCACAGGACAGCTCAAGAATGGGGCCTGATGCTCACCCAGGGTCTGGCCTTGATTCTGAGTCAGAACTGGACCAGTATGCTCCCTTGCATGTAGGACATCCAAATTACCTTAGAGTAATATTGGAAGGTTTGCCATTTAATATCATCAGAGAGCCAGGAGATTTCAGGGACTTGGTGTACTTGTGTCAAAACCCTTCCTGCACACACTGATGAGCTGCACAGCAATAGGATTTGTGCCTGGCACACTGTCTTCTAGGCCATTGCTGCTGGGATCAGCTTTTCCTGACAGTTCTGACTGCAGATACAAACAACTTATCTCAATCAGTAAAAGAGAGTTCACTAGAGATAAAATCTGGGAGAGGAAAATTTGCAATTTCTTCCAGACAGTCTCAAAAATCCCATTATTTTTCTTATGAAGAGTTCTGTTTCCGTTATAAAGCCAAATGTTGTTTTGACTTTTTTGAGTACTCTTGAAAGAAAAAGTCAATTCTTGGCAAAAGGAGTCCTTAACTGGCAAAGATCAAATCAAGTTTCAGGAGAAAAGGAGACAAACAGAAGCACAACAAAGTGGATACAAAGTTTTTTTACCAAGGAGTAAATGAAGTTAAAATCCTGACAAGGTCAGCTAAGGCTGAGAGCATGCATGCCCAGAGGGCTGAACTTGGCCTGCAAGAATTCTGCACACAGAGCAGGATTAGAAGCAAAGGCTGCATGATGCTTCTGCAAACTGAGCTCATGAAAAAATATAACAGTACTAAACACAGACCCTGTCAGTGTTTGGGAGGTTTGCCATTTATTGCAAAAGCTGATTACACTTCATTATCGTTTCTTTATCAATTGATGTGTCTCACTTCTCAGCCATGAATGCCTGGCTAGATAGGAGTGAAGCCTGGTAACACAAAGACACCATTCTCCCATGCACCAAGTTGACAGGATGTAGAGGATCTTTGAAAGCTGTAAAATAGCATTAGTCAGAGATAATTAATAGAATTTTTCCTCAGTGTTCATCAACAAGATGGGAATGAGAATAGCGCTAGCTTTTTCAGAGATGTAAATATAAATGAGAGGAAGTAAACTACCCTAAAATGCAACATCTCTTGCCAGATTCCAGATCATCTATGGTATCAGAAGAAAACTCCTAGAAAAAATACCATGGCATATTTTCATTGCATATTTGTTAGCCCATGTCATGCACTTCAGTGAATATTTCATTAATTAATTGCAAATATTTAGAAAAAGCAAAACAAGAAGTAATTATTTAGCTGGTAATTTTTTTGGCAGACATTTTTTGTAGTTTATAGCAACAAATGAGAATAATGCATTTTCCATTTAAAAGAGCGAGAGGGTGTCATAAAACACAATGAAGGTTTCAGGAGACTGGATATGAGTGAAGAACTCTAGCATAAAGTGATAAAATTTTAAAAAATCATTTAAAAAGTAACACTTTAAAAAAACTCAAAACCCCAACTTACTAAGGCTGTTCCTGATATGATTTTCTGCCAACAGTTTCCTCTTTTTTCCTCCACTGAGAAATCTGGAAATAATAAAAAACAAAGAAACTATTATCTCAGAAGCAAATTTTAGAAAAGAACATTTGTTTTATCTTACCAAAGTAAATTCAACTCTCAGTGAAAATACCTTTCAGCAGAAAGATACAATTTTGCACTTTCACAGGAAAGCCATCCCCCTTCTAAAAGATGAAGGCAAAACGTGTACCTGAAAAATGGCTCTTATGTCCAAAAGCTTAGTTGCCAGTTTATGAGCTTGCTAAAAGGAATTACTCCTGATTTCAGATCCTTTCTCATTTACATGCTCAGAATACCATGATAACAAAACCTTGATCACTAAGAATATATCACACATCTTGAAGACCACTTTTTCAGGGTAAAATTATAATTGACAACTGTGACATTTAGCTGTAGAAGAAAACTATATGCCTGGTTACATGCCTGAATTTGCTTTTTTGTGTAGAGCATAGCTAAAATTAATTTTTCTATTTGTAAATTATTTCTACTAGAGAAAACCCAATTATTATTTAGTCTATTTTGCCCACAGCCACTACTGTGTTACAACTCTGTTGATTCAAAACGTTCCCAGGTTCTTTAAGTCATGGCCTCAGAGCTAAAACTTTCTGTGGCGGGATGTGAATAGTGAGATTGAGAAGAGACTTAGAGCTTATGTGACACTGGTATGGGTACAACTTAAGTGGAAACTTCATGTTTAAAGCCTTACAGCTGAGAACAAGCTTTGACAAATTCTCAAGAGCCAATCCCTAAATGGTTGTCACCATGTGCCTCCATCTTCACATCAAACACTTACAGTCAAACACAAACCAGCATCTTGAAGGCATGTATTTAATCTAAGCCAAATACCTGGTATGTCTTTGAGAGAGACCTTGATTTACCCTGCAATGCCACGATGCTGTCGGTAGGGGATCTGGGCATCCGCTCGCAGTTCCAGGGGCTGCTGGATTGCGCCGAAGGCATGGGAGGGCTGGCGAAGTTCCTGCAAGGTTTCACCCAACCCACCGATGGTACAGGCACGTCGAAGAAGGAGAGACAAGAGGAGGGGCTTTCCAGATGGTTTATTCGGCACCGGGGTTGTGCCGGGGAAACGCTGGCACAGCGTGTTACAGTTACATAAATACAGACACAAGGGGGTGGGGGGAGAGTACAACATCCAATAGGGGAGGAGTACTAGGTTTGAATTTGTGGGCTTTGTATAGGATTGCACAATACAGAGCCCTC
>VYZT01049971.1:0-32470 GCA_013400735.1 Pomatostomus ruficeps | reverse complement strand
GAAAGAGGGTTCAGGAGAGAGTTCAGCCTGGAGTGATCAGTTCCGGGCTGAAAAAGGTAAGAATCAGTCTCAGGAGAACCGGAGAGATGGAAGTACTCCCATGCCATTTGGCGGTTTGCGCCCCGTGAGCTGATCCTATCATCGGGATGAGGGATAGGAGAGGTAGAACTGGGGATGGGGACCTCATGCCAAGCTTGGAAGGGTTAATTCCCATAGCTCTGTCTCTTTCCCCGCTGGAGTGAAAAAAGGCAAAACAAAACAAAAACCCTGGGCGTCTTTCCCCCCTATGGACCCACCCTCCAGTGCAGGGGTCCACAAGCCACCCACATCCTGTGCCAGGCGTTCTAGGGGTTCTACTCATCCTGAGCTGACTATCACCAGTTGCAGAAATAGCCCAGAAAAATAGAAAGTTCCAGCGGGGTCCTTCTTCTGTTTGAAGCAGCTTCCGAGAGACTGCAGGCATTCCCAGGTGGCGGCGGGAGCCATGCAGTTTTGCGCGCGCAGCAGCTCCATGTGCACAGCATGCCAGTGGCCCGCCCGGGGGGGGCGGGGCCACCCTGAGGATTTGCCGTTTGCGGTGGAGCGGGACCACCCTGCGGCGCCACCGCAGCTCCTGTGGGGCCAGAGCAATCGCGCAGGTGCGTGGCATGCGGGGCAGGGCGGGGGCCTGGGGCCGGCAGCATGGCCACAGATTGGCTCGGCCGTGGGAACACAGCTGTTTCTTGGCAGTGGCGATTCCGGCGGCAGGGTCGCTGGTGTCAGATGGCATATTGAGTCCCTGCCGCCGCGGACGGTGGCGAGGAAGTCCAGAAGCCCTACATTGGAGCGCCAAATGCCACGATGCTGTCGGGGGGGGCACGGGGCGTCTGCTCGCAGTTCCAGGGGCTGCCGGACTGCTCCGAAGGCANGGGGCGGGGAAACAGATACTGGAGGGGAGGGGACATAGCAGAGCCTGGCCATGAGATAAACCGAAACTGGCCAGAGCACGCCACAACGCTGCAAGTCTTTCTTTGGCTCTGGCTCTCTGGGGGTGCTTATCCCTCACCACCATCGCATAGAAGGT
The DNA here is from genome assembly GCA_013400735.1 of Pomatostomus ruficeps. NCBI lineage: Eukaryota > Metazoa > Chordata > Aves > Passeriformes > Timaliidae > Pomatostomus > Pomatostomus ruficeps. The sequence continues at coordinate 31,407 of VYZT01049971.1, read as the reverse complement.
CTCCCAATACCTATCTCATGCTGACCCAGAGACATGTGCCATGTGAAAGTTATGTGTGAAACAGATACCACCGCACACAGAGGTGTATGACAGGTACATGTGGCAGTAGTGTGTCTGATGGAGTCATTCACTGCTCAGAAAATTAAAGCACAAAATAATACAAAAAAAGGCAAACTAAGAAACAAACAAAAATCCTCTCAGGATCCATTAGCAAGAGAAGCTTGACATACACACAGCAAAGTAACTTCTAACAAAGACAAGTGGTAGAATATGGTAGATGTTTATCTGAAATAGGTGACAAAATATATTAAATTATTTTAATAATTTAGGCAAGATACTTCAGCATCTTTACTACCATATAAATTCCTTAAAAAAGAATGCAAATAACCAGGGGGTACTGCATGGCTGTTACATTATCAGCACAGCTGGATGCAACATCAAAGTCCTCATAAATGAGAGGAATTGTTGTTGTTATGCTATGATATGAGAATTGAATAAGAGTTTAAAAGTAGCATTCATTTTCTTGATTAAAGATTAACAAGCTGAAGTGTTTAATTGGTATTTTAACTGGATAGCAAGGAAAGAAATTCTGCATTTTGGAGTTGGATCGATTCTGCGGATCATGAGAACGCAGATCTTTGTCTAATTTAAAATTAAATAATTAACTCAAATTGCATTTATTTAAGAACATACTGGTTTAGATTTAGGAAAATGAGGGAACCTGATGAAAGTTTATTTTGATTCCTAAGCTTTATTTCTGTGTCAACTATTTTTATGCTTCATAGACAGTAAATCTGGTGTAACTAATCTTGGAAGTTTAATGACCTTTCAAGTTTGGCTCAAAAAGTTAATGATGTAGATATAACATTACTTCATCCATGTACTGGTGTCCTTTTAAGAACCCTAAAAGATCTCTTTACCTGTCAACACATCTTCTCTCAGTGCAGCAAAATTTTTGTTCACAGAATTTCAAGAATTTCCTTCTCCTACCTATGATAAAGGTTTATCCCTTTCCATGGTCTTCTCCTGCTCCACTTGTATCTATTTCTGAAATAAGTTTTTTTTCTTCTTTATCTATAATTTCCTTTTAATTTAGGTGTTTCGTTTAGCCTTGTATAACAAAACCAAAAAAACAACACTTGTAAAACCTTGTCCACCTTTGAGCTGGATGCCTCACTTCTCCTGGCCTCACTGTTCAGACTCTGCTACTTTTGTCCTGTTGCATAGTTCAGCTTAGTTCAGAAAGTGTCCAAGAGGCTTTTTCATTGTCCTACAATGTTTCTGTCACCAAACTTTGTTTGTTACATTGGGATGAGACATGAAAGAGTTTCTGGCTACATGACTGGAAAATACAGTGCCAAACTGATTACCGAGAAGCAGTTTTTATAACAGCAACATAATAATTTCCCTAATTTCAACAATAATTCATACTTTGGATGGATTTGTACTTTGTATGAATTATTCCAGATAATTGTCGATATTGTAATTCCTGTTATCCAAGTAAGATTAGATGAACACAGCTGTGTTTTTCTGACTTAACAACTTGTGACTATTTGAATCTGTGAGACATGCCAATACTTTGCATTTGTCAAGAGGCTGTTTAAAGAAAGATCTATTGGTTGTTAATGTCATTGTCTAGAAAAGTTGCTTGACTATAAAACTTTACTGCATAGTAAGACTGATTTGAAAGACAAAGCTATGCAATACATGTCACAGAGTCTGGGAATGGATAAAATCAAATGTTGGATTTAAGAGCAGTCAAACAAAGCTCACAGGCAACAATAAGAACATTCTGCTTTCAGCATCAGCATCTAGAGTAGCAGATATTGATCAAACAATGTATCTTAATAATGTGATCATGAAATGTTGTTGGAGATGAACCAGATTCCCTTTCCCAAATCTGTTTAAGGTAGATCCCGCTTGGTGAGCTCAGAGCTCACTTTCAGTAGTAAGTGGAGCAAAGGGCTGCTTTCCTTGAAAGACATGAATCCACCTTCTCTTACCATACTAATTTTTTTATACTCAGAAATACTCAGCCCAACTCAGACCTTTTCCAGGGAAGTAAGGAAAGGGGAATCAAGGTATTTTCATTGTTGAATATGTGTATCTCCTTCTGAAAGCCATTTAGATTCGTAGAAGTAGTACCATCAGCTCCTCTTTGAAACAAAAAAAAAACCTATGAGAGGGCAAATGGAGCAGAACTGTTTGACTTAATTTTTGATACTGCAGTAGTATCCAAATGAGTAAACCTCAGAAAAATCACCTTTAGCAAAAAGTGACATTGTACAGAGCAGTGGGAATTGTGGCAATGTGCTGATCAGAGCTGAAACCTCTTTGGCCCATCTGGGTTTTAAACCATGCACCAGGGGGTACCAGCTGCCCTTCTACAAAGGGAAATGTGTTACCACACATGATGTGTATGAGGCATTTCTGTCATGTGCAAAACTGTCATGCAGATTGCTATGCACAGGGGCCAACAGATACAGACAGACAATTTACCATAATCAAATCTTATTCATCTTCAATAAAATTGGATGGCAGCAGCTACAACCACAAAGAGTAAAGAACTGGTGGCTTCAAACAAAACAATCCTTCAGCTACCATAACTATAGGTACTCTAAAAATTTCACAGGAAATGTCTGGGATAATGTGGTGGTGACCCAGCCTGCCTTCTCCATGAAAATTAATGAAATCAATTGTGTTGATTTTCCCTCTCAAGATAGTGATCCTGAGGGAGATGGGGAAGTCCAGGCTGGGGAATCCACTGATTCTCCCGCCTTTTAGTTTGTCAGTTAAAGTTTCATTTACACCCCTTTCCCTTCAAGTTAATTTCCATATGTATGAGGTTGTTTTAATATGCATTAAGGTCCGGAAAGTTCTGTCTCTTCTGTTTACCCATTGGTTCATTTAAATATACTCCTCCCCTTGTTTGCTGTCATTGGATGTTTGCAGTTATGTAATGTTTCCCTATTGGTTAATTTGTTGTTCCTCCCCTTGAACCACCCCCTTTTGTTCACCTTAAAACCCCCTGTCAAGTGCCATTCTTTTCTGTTCTGTAGCCCTCCCACTTTTTGTGTCTTTCTGTAGTCGCCTGTAGGGCAGGTAATAAATAACAAGTTTCTGCTACAGTTGAGTCTCTCTCTCCTCCTTTACCTCTGTCGCACTCACTGCAGTATCCAGCATCTGCTGCCAGTCCCAGCTGGGGTCTGAAGCAAAGGCTCTTGTCAGAGCTACCAACTGTTTTCAAAGACACAAGTGGTCCCACTGCCTGGGCACTTGTGATCTTGTCGCCTGCTGACCACAGGGCAGTCAAGCAGACAGCGACAGGAAAACGTGTTATGAAATAATTTTCTTAGGACTTACTGAAAAACATCATCTGATGTAAGTAATAACCATACAAGAACAGTTAAAAATTTATAAACTTTGCAGAGATTTTAAAATCATCACAATCTAAATTTAGTTTCAGTAAAATGTGTTCACTATGGAGATCCAGGGAAAAGCTCTCCCACTTGCTCTGCCTGTAAAGGGAAATCAAAAAAATCCAGAAGATAACAAGAGCACTGACCTGTACCTGCCTTGCTGCACTTGCTTCTCATTGATCTCTGGTAGCTCAGTTATTTTGCTTCATTGAAGTTGTTTGTAACTTGTAATGCAAGAAAACTTTTCAGTCTGTTTTTCAAGTGGAAAAGGACTGCTGCTGGAAAGATGAAATAAAAAAGAAAAATTAAACATGTAAGGAAAAAAACCCCAAATGATAGCCATTCTCTCTATAATTTCTATAAACTTCACCCGGAACGTCCTGATAGTATTTCAATTTTCTATTTCCAATATACAAAGAAATACCTTTGGTTTTTGCATAAACTTAGTTAACTGTTTACACTTGACATCTCAACTAGACAGACAAAAATTATTTCTTCCTGGATTAGGCTGTTATTTTACAGATTTTGGACATGAATTTATATCAACAAATGTTGATCCTTTGTTGAATTGCAGACTCCAACATAGTCAAAATTGTGATAACAGACACAATATTAATGGTCCTAATCTCTTCTCTCACTTTGAGACATCCAAAATCATCAGTTCATTTCCCAGTCAAGTTTAGAAATTTTTTTCTACTTTATCCAACAGACAAAAAATTGAATTTTTTTTAATATAATGTACTTTTCAGTGGACATCTCTTTTCTGCAAGAGACAAATCTACAAACTGATTGACTAATGCATTCCTCACAACCATTTCATGTAAAATAAACTGACAAAAGGCCAGCTGCAAAAGGACACTAAACCTCTTCTTCTCCAAAAACACAATAGAGAAAACAGATATTTATTATTTGGAATTGATTGTTCACAGCTGGTGCTTTCAACAGCCAGCATAAATATTGGATGTTTGATCCATGCCGCAAAATTAATCTTCAAATTTTAATGCCCCAAGAGAAATTTTATAGGGTTTAGATGCAGATGATTTTTTCCTTAAAATAATAAAGGATGATTTACAAATTATATCCCTGGGGGAAACTCCAGGTTCACTCAAGTCTCTAAATAATTAGTTATAGTGACTTAATTTGAGCACTTTTGTAGTCAGTACACTTACAGACTAATGATGTAATAAAGGTTAAACTCATGGACATAGAATCATAAAATCATAGAATTGTTTATTTGGAAGTGTCTTGAAGTACTTGTTTTTTAAACATAAATCTGGAGCTACTCAGTAAAATATTTAGTTACCTGCTTTGTCTCTGAAAATTGCATGTCTAAATGTAGTCTTTAGCCTGAACCTTTGGGATTAAAACTCCACTCACAGAACCAGCCACAGGTATTTTATGAAGAAAAGAATATTTAACTTAGGAACTTATAAAAATCTGGTACCTTGTTTAAGTCACATTTCATTGAGGTTAATTACCAGCATTTCCAATTTTTTGTGTATGTGAAAGGTCACTGTTGTAAAAAACAATATAGATCAGAACTCTCTTAATCAGCATTTTGGCAAAGGAAAAGGCCATTCTAAATTGCGGTGTAGCACTGACTGCCTTATATTATCAATCTCTTCAAACATGGGAATTCAAGCTAAAGCAATAAAATACGAACTTTCCATCTTTTTTTTTTTCCCCAAAAGATTACTGAAAAGGCCATATTAGTCCAAAGAACTGCTGAATAAACCGAATAGTAGGATGAACACGAACTTCAACGCGTGTGTCCAGGTTTGAATTTTAAGTATCCTCCTTCCTTTTTCAATTTAAGGGGATGAAAAATTTAAAATTTAACTATCTGGTCTCCTATCAGTTTGGGTAAACTCCAGAAGTGTATTCTGTTCCATACAAGCTCTAGTCAACTTAGCTATATCTTTAGCTGGTCAAGTCAGTAACTGGTGTTTATCCAGGCCAGCAAATACATACTTGCAGCACACCACTTGCATCATAAATGATCCCAAACCACTTTTACAAACTCTGTGTTTACTCATGTTTAGTAACATTATTTTCTAGTGAAGTACATCCACAGTTTTATTGGAACATAGCATCAATCTCAGAGCACAGCAACAACAGCAGTAGAGAATGGGAACTGAGGTATTCTGGATTTACATCAAATGACAAAAAGATGTAAGTACAAGATTGAAGATTAAGCCACATATCAAGAAAGTGGGTACTAGCCAAAAGAACGCTTTCAGTCTTGCCAAGTATGCAAAGGAAATTGCTCATATTGAGGAAGGTGACATGTTGAGAAGAGTACATTGAATTTTCAATATGTGATCATGTTTCTAATTACAGATATTTTTGGCTGTTGTGACAGCTCAGCGTCGATTTGGATGATGTAAGCCTTCATGAAATGTCAAAAACATTACAGCAGTGTCTGTAAACACTGAAGGCAACCCACACCATTACACAAACCAAGGACCAGTTTTTTGTGTCTGACAGTCACTATTCTCTTGGAGACCCAAATCAGACAAGAACAAGCCAAGAGCTTTCTAGGTATGACAGACTGGCATCTCTAACACCCTGGCAAGTATGTTCAGAAAAGATACAGGATATTTTTGCAATGCAGCATAAGACTTGAAAGACCAAAGATGGGGGTTTGTCTAAGATACCAGCCAGGAGCTTTGTCTGGAGGATCTGAGTGATGCTTACCTACACTGTTTCACATCAGCTTCATGCTGACACCTGTTAAAAGAGAGGCTAACACAGTTTAAAAATAAATAATTAAAATAAATTCTCTTTTTTTCCCTTGTCATTGTTGCTGTGATCAATCCTGTGATTTTTCAGAGTGTAATATGTCTAATAAATGTGTTCTTTCTACACTGCTTTAAAATATTTAAGTTAGCCTTAAGCTGATATCACTGTCTGATACTATGAATGAATTACCTAGAAAAAATAAGTTAGATATATGATGCAAAATTGAATTTATCTGTTATGAATAGTGAAAAGCAATCATATGTTGGGTTTTTAAATTACAGCCACTGCTTTATCATCTTTCAGCTTTATCATGTGAGGCCTTACGTGAACAGGTTTAAGGAATATTTATATATATACATAAGCAAATTCTTGGGATTAGATTGATGTGATGTTATAAATACAATAGCCATGTAAAGCAACTAATATAATTGCCTTTCCTTTATTCCTGAAGTATGAGGCTGAATTTACCAAATATTTTCTTCTTCCTATTACAATTCTACCAACCCAAATATATCTATTTCTTAGAGATGCATTTCTTCTAAGTGTCATCCTATCGGGAAAAACTTCCTTGACTTACAAACATGAAATACCTGAAGTCCAGGAGTCAGCATCATCATAAATGAAATAAGAATCCAACCAAACTCATGAAAATAAAATCAAGTAATCTGCTGCTTATATCATACTCACATTTTCACAGAATTCCACCCCAAACCCTCAGTCTATTTAACACTTATAGTTGCTGAATCCAGTCTTTTGCTCTGAATAATGATACTGTAGATGAAACCAAGAAAAGCATAGCAATTACAGTTATTCTTGTAAAAAAAGATTAGAGCCACTTAGGTATGAAATAGACAATCTGAGAGTAGAAAGTTTTTATAATTGTAAACAGAAGTAGATTGAGTAGCTGGCTGCCGAGGACATTCAAAAACCTGAGGACAGAAAGGCCACTGCTGCTTGAACAACCTCTGCCACTGCTCACACTGGGGGCAGTGGATGGTCTGGGAGAGGCAGGAGGGCAGCTCCCAGCCCTGTCCTCACCTCCAGCAGGGGGAACGAGCTGCACGCTGGGCTGGAAACACACACACCTGCTCAGCAGAGAAGGTAACACGTGAGTGAGGGGAGACACACAGGCGTCCCTCCCTCCATCCCTCCTCCCCAGAGCCCTGTGACTCCAGCCCATGTCCATGCTCTGCCATGCTGTGGCCGTAACCTCCTGCCCCTCAAAACCTCCCCTTCCTACCCCATCTTCTTTCACACAGTCCCTCCTGGGATTCACCCTCTGCTCCCCATCCTGAATGGTGCAGTCTGGAGAGGTGAAGGACTGTCGTGTTGGGGCAGAACCTTCATTTTGTCTGTGTCACTACAAAACTGAGGGCTGGCTCTGGGGAGAAAGCCTGCTTTGAGCCTGAAATCCTGATGAGCCCATGATCTTTAATGGTCCATGTTGGCCAGCTTTTCCTCTTGCTTAAATTTAAATTAATTCTGCTTAAATTGTGAGTGATTAATCAAATTTAATGAATCCCTATTTGAAGTTGTTTCTGAAAAGGTTTCACAGGGCATCTTTAGCTCAGTTATTTAGGGCACAGTGCTACTAACACCAGTGTGGTGGGTTTAATCCTTGTATGGGCCATTCACTTAAGATTTGGACTAGATGATCCTTCTGGGTGCCTCCCAACTCAGAAAATTCTGTGATCATGTGGTAAATCTGTTTTATTCATGAAGTCTTTGTGTTAAATAAAGAATACCAAATGGTATCCCTATGCAAGCCTCAGACTTGGGAATTCACTACCGATAGAGAAAGCAAAAGAGGGAAAGGACTTTTAAGAGTAAAATTATTTTAAAAATCCCAAGGCATATATACATTATCAACCTTGAATTACTGAAGCCCTGCATTTGGAACATGCACCACAGCAATATGGAATTGGACTAGGAAATAAACCAAAGCTCAAAGTTACCATTTGCATGGGGAAAAAAAGGCATTACCAATTATACAATTATTATCTCCTTCTTTGTCATCACCAGCACTGTGCAACAGTTTACTAATGGACATTTCAGAGGAGCAGGGTGGGTATGAAATTTGAGAGGTTTTGTGCTTACTTTGACCTCAGGGCTCTGCAATGAGTATGAACCTACTATTCTTCAGGTCCCTTAACTTATGACCATGTTTAGAAACTTCCTCCTCTTCCATTTCTTATTTGAAAGAAGCATCCTAGAAGTAAGGTATGGATTACAATTTTTCATCTGTATAGCACAGAAATATTTTTTCTTCTTGGGAAATCAGTAATTGGTAGGGAAATGCACAGAACTCCAAAAGTACTAATTCCACATCCTACTAATTTATCTCTAAAAATATTCAAAGCTGTTTTCTCTTGTGCCTAGTAATAAAAATCCATTGCCTGAGAATTCTGCTTTTCTTCAGATACTCCTATCAAGAGTAACTAGTTTCTCTAAAATGTTTATGCATGCATAGTTTTATAACAAGAGAAATTGCTTTTGGTTGTTCTGTCTCCTTATTAAGGTCAAAGATTATATAGGAGATTACATATTTGTCCCCAAAGAGAAAGTGATTTATAGACTTTGCCAGAAAGATGTAAAAAGTTGGAATTTATTTTGTTTCTTCCTTCCAATCCAAAGCATCAGACAAGAGCTTGAAAAAGTGATATTGAATGTGTAGATGTGAACAATATTTAAGCACTGACAGCAATATACACTATACTAATAATATATAGTACTATTACTACTTTAAAAATAAAAAGAAAATACTGACTGAAGAGCAAAGCTGAACCTGTCATATGGACCTTCCATATGACAGGTTCAGCTTTGCTTTTCATTCAGTATTTTCTTTTTATTTTTAAATGATAGTTATAAGAGCCTGAGATTACCCTTTTTAAACACATCTATTCCTGAAGTAGTTATGGATAGGTTGTTATCTATTATTTTTTTAGAATTTTATCCCTGTTCAAAAGCCTGTGTTGCACGGTAGCAGCACTGAGCAGGCACAGGGGCTGGCACAGTCAGTGGGGAAGGAATGACCTGGACTGCTGGTGGATGGGGGAGCAAGAGCCATTCAAGGATAACTGACCCATCTGCAGAAACAACCCTTTAAGACTTAAGAGATGGCTGTAACTACAGCCTGTCAGGGTAGGGACAGGAGCAAAAGCAGGGCCACCCCATTCTATCTGGACAGACACTCCCCCTCAGCAGCACTGTCAGCTGCAATGTGATGCTCCATGACAGCACCATAGTCGTGGCAGCCTGGATTTCACCCCGGGACCTGGCAGCCCAGGATCTCAACCATGATGCTCGACACAGGCTGTCCCAGGCATACTAACTGCTGCCTTTGGATAGGTCTGGCCAGCCAGGGAAGGCAGAAGCTCATGATAGTTCCTGCCTGCCTTGGAAGTCAAGAACATGAAATTAAGATGCCCACTCTAGCAAAAAGGTTAAATTGTCTTCAAGACAACTATACCCATGGAAGTACAAGAGCCCTGAACAGTGCCACACACCAACTGAAGCTGCAAAATTGGCAAAAAGTCCATATCAAGAGTTGCTACAGAGATTAATCACATCCCACAATTAGTTTGGAAACAGGGCCCTATCATGTGAAATAGAAAGTTCCTCAAGAGCTTCAATGGCTTTTGATCCTGGCCACAGAGAGCAAAAAGTTGTGGGACTCTCTAAATACTGATTCAGCTTTTGTTTAGTATGCTCTAAGAGTATGGCTTCATATGCTGAAGTTCATTTAAAGCACAGTGTTTGCAAAATGTCTTCAAGTAGCCTTTTGAAATTGGCTCTGCTACTTTTATTTAGGTTACACTGAAAAGTAAGGGAAAAAATTCATCTCACTATTATATTGATAGCACAAAAGAAATCATTATAGTTTTGAAGAGAACTGTAGCTGATATGAAAAACTGAAGCATGTACTAACCTTAGGAAGAATACTTTCATTTTCAGTCTTAAAAACACAGTGTCCCCAGAAAAATCTTTTCCAGCCCTAGAAAAAGCTGTCACCAGCTATTTTGAAGCCTTGCCTCTAACTTAATAAAGCTCATAAGCTAGACATCTATATATGGAAGGGGAAACTCTTGCTAATTGGGTACAATACACATAAAACAACAAAAAGGCTAGAGAGCTTTTATATTATTTTACTTCCCTGAAGGAGTGGTGTCAGGGGGATTAAGATATGACAAATATTTGACAGGGTAGTGAATTCATTTTCCAAATTGCTTGTTTCTCAGTTACCATATTCCTACTGGACTTTATAATGAAGTCAGCTCACATCTTTCCATTCACACCACTGGACTCAGGAGGTGGACTGACATTAACAGGACAGAAGTGGTCTTCTTGTGGATTATTTAGAAATCTATGTATCATGGTCTTTTTTGTTTTATTCAGAAGAAAAAAAATAATAAATATTATTTCTGTAACAACAGAAAACATACATATCCAGCAGCTGTATGGGATTACCAAGCAATATTCTAGCTTCCAGTGTCCTGCCTCCAACACTGGCCAGTGGCAAATATATAATGAAAATACAGATAGGACAGCAAGCATGTGGTGAACATATTCCCAGGGTACTTCTTCAACCTCTAGCAATCTGTAGCACTAGCTCTTACCAAGCTAGAGAAACGACTTCTAATAATCCACAATGGATTTTTCTTTATTTTTCCAGGTTTTCATTTTGATTCATGGTAGAAGTCCAGCATTCAAAACATCCAGTGATAAAAAGAAATTCCAGATTAACTACTCATTTTGTTAAAAACATCTTCATTTTTGCTTTTGCTACCAACTGATAATGTGATATCTGCTAGTTATTGTCTTGAAAAGTCCTCTTTCATCCACATCATTCACAATTTTACAAACCTCTTTTTGCCTTCACTCAGTTGATTGATCATCAGGCTGATGAATTCTGAATTACTTATAGTGTCTATGACTAGTAAAGAGTCAGTCTTTGTTTACCTTTGCAACCCTTTCATCTTTTCTGCTTTCAGCAAGTCCTTCTGAAATAGGACTGAAACAGCACAAACTAGTTTTAACTTGCAAGAGGGGCACGGTGATGTGCTCTGTTGTTCTCCACTCCTATTCTTGTCATTCCCCTGGCATGGCATTAGCTTCACTACATTACTGCTGCTGGTCTCAGAGATGGTCTCTCCATCAACAGGACTTGCGTCAATCCCAACGCCACTTTCTGAAGCCTGCTCATGGCCCATCACTTCCCAACATTTTAAAAAAAGGATAGGTTTTTTCCATTTTATTATTCTTTTCATATGTAAAGCAAACTACATTCTGGACTACAGTCTGTGGCCAGTACATCCAGGAAAGTTGCTGCGCTGTAGTTTCGGTTTACTTTGGGACTCCCCAGCTTAAAAGCGCCAAGAAAGAGGTGAGGCAGGGGAGAGCTGCCAAGGGGCCAAAGGCACCATAAAAACGGGCTGCAGGAGCTGGGCAAAGAGGAGAGACTGCAAGAGCAACCAGAAGCTGCTTGAAGGGTAGTTACAAAGGTGACAGAGCCCACAGGTCCTTGGCACTGAGAAATAATACAACAGGGGGCCAAACACTGTAGCAAGTGAGACTGAGGTTGGATGTTAGGAAAAATTTTTCACTGGGGATAGAGTGCATCTTTAAAAAAAATCCTGTGAAATTTGCGTACTTGGAAGCTTTCGAGATTTTATGCCTAAACATCAACACAGCTAACTTGGTCTAGTGTTGGTGACGGTCCCACTCTGAGCAGCAGATGGTACCCAATGACTGCCTGAGGCTCTCCCGGCAAACACTGCTGTGAGTCTGTGAATGAATGACTTCATCTTTACACTGATGTATGACACCTGCTGCCGCGATGCCACCGACAGGGGCACCGGGCAGCCGCCCACGGTTTCAGAGGCTGGCCGAGCTGCTTCGGGGCATGGGAGGGCTGGTGAAGGTCCTGTAGGGGTTGACCTAACTCACCGGTGTTCCAGGCATGCAGAGAAAGGAGAGACAAGGCAGAGGGGCTTCCCAAAGTGTTTTATTCGGGCACTGAGTTCATGCCAGAGAAGCACTGGCACAGTGTGTTACAGTTACATATATACCAATGTGAGGGGGCCGGGGAGGGTACAAAACATCCTATGGAGTAGGGGTGCGGCATTTGAATTTCACGGTCTTGCAGCAGATTGGGGTATACAGAGCCTTCCTGAGGGAGAAACCAAATACGGGGGGGNGGGAGGAAACCAGATACCAAGGGGAGGGAAGGGGGGAGATAGCAGTGCCTGGCCACGGGGAAAACCGAAACCTAGCCATAGCACACCACAACAACCTGCTGATCTGGTTCTTGAGTTAACAGTGTAGAAAAGCTATCTGGCTACCTTAATGAGTATTTAGCTTAATTAGATGCCTGAAGTTTTGATACTGTCTTTAAAAAGATAAATCCCTGATCTATGACACAAAGCTTGCATAGTTGCAGCAAAAATTTGTTTGAATTTACAATGATTCATCCCTAAGATTTTACACCTTTTGAAAGCATTCATCTAAGATCATTTGTTTCCTTGCACCTGCAAAATGGAGAACCCTTAAAAGAAAGTGTGTCTCTAGTACAGAACCACTGGGATTGATGAGGATAGCTCATACAATGTGATTCAGGCAGATCAAGGGATCCCGAGCGCCTTCGTTGGCTGATTCAGTGTGCTACAAGCACATGAGACACTGAAAACCTTCAGAGAGAGATGAAACAGGAGTAACTAGGTCTCAAATGTTTTAAATATTCAAATATTTTTCCATCAACTCTTTCCCAAGAGCTTATATTGCATTTAGTAAGATCCATGAACTCATGATTTAAAAAGAACTGTTTTCTCTCAGAACTAAAGGAGACAGTAATATATCAGGTTTATTTCCAGTAATTAGACTTTGCAATTGGTTTTCTTTTGTCTTACTCACAATATAAAATTTATTTTTCTGTCTTGTTCTTACTGCTTTTATTCTTATTCCTAATGCAGTAAAGAAATTATTATACAAGAATTTCTAGCATAAATTCAAGTCTGAATGCAAACAATCCTAGTTCTGGTTCATATTAGTGAAAAACAACTGCTCTAAATATTGGTATGAAGAAATAAAATTTACAGAAAATAGTGCAAAGTATATGATCAAAAATAATTACATTTAAGTTTGTGAGACGCATTTAATATGCAATGAAAAATGTGTTGTAAGTATAAAACTCTTCATATTATGTTAGGGGAAAAATATTATTGCACTGGTGCACAATACAATACAATGTATGGTATTGACGAGGACAGGTAAATATATATCAGTAAAAATAATCACAATATAGGCCATGTGCGTGTTTGAATTGAATAGCATTTCACCATAACTTATTGTCAATAATGCATTAAATAAGTTTTGCATTCTTACTGTCGGATTTTTTTTCTCCTTTTTCCACACTAATTTCAAAAGATTTAACAAACATTGTCCTTAAACTTGCTTAAAAACTTAAAAAAATTCATATTAAGGCTTTTGACTGACTATATTTCATTATCTGACTTGATTATGATAACCTTTAAAATTAGGTTTGTGGTGTCAACAGAAGTAGTAGAAAATTCAAAATTCATTTACTAAATGAATTTATTAAACCCTACAATCTGTGCTTAAAATTAGTTGTTTACTGGACAGTTCACTTGCCAGATATGTATATCTATGTATAGGAAATGCAAAACCAGTGGAGATAGAAACAAGACAAAAAAATTTATTTACACAAAAATGAAAACATATGATGCAATCCTGCTGTAACCTTGAATTCATGGACTTCTTTCAGATAAAAGTAAATACTTCAACAATGCAACGTAAATAGCACTGGCAAGAATAAAAACTTTACTGACATGTTAAGCTTTTCTATTTCTGCAAAACAGAGGAAAGCTATTGCAAACTGACGCATCTCAATGATAAATTCTACTGTTTCTCAGGTAACGGGCTGACATGGCCCTGTAGAAGACCAGGCATAAGCCCCTGAGCATGTTTTGTCTCAGACACTCTGACTGTTGTGACAGGAAGTGGTGACTGGAAAGGAGAACCCCGCTGAGGTGGGGCAGTGCTGTTCTAAACCAGCTTCCTTTTCTGCCTTGAGACACATACCCTGTGGGCCTGCACCAAGCTCCCCGAATCATTGCCTGGAGAACCCAAAAGGACTCACTGTATGGTGCAAATGGCACGGAAAGTCTATTTTACGTAAGTGGTGTGCACCAGATAAACTGTAAAAGGAAGTGGATCAGTTCCCCTTGCCCTCTTTTTCTCTCTCTCCCTGTCGATCCCAGATCCAGACTATCTGCAGTGGCAGTAACAACACAGGATCTTACAGCTGGTTCTTTTTTCTCTGATCTTTCACTCTTCCTCCTTTATTTCTCTCCTCTCTTGTTTTATTTGAGAAAATGCAGCAATCCTATTCTAGCACTTAACTCCACAGCTGAAACTTCTTATGGGAGTTGGAAGCTTATTGAAGTTAGTTATAAAAGTTGTTATCTTGTTAGCCAACACTTCTGAGACTGAGTAGTGGGCTAGTTCACAGAGTTAAGATGATTAAACAATAAAGTGTAACAGTTCAGTGACACTGACGTGGGCTGCTCTCCACAATAAGGAAACCACAAGATGAAGCATTAAACCTGGCCCTAAACAAATTCAAGTGATTGATGGTTTTGAAAATTCCTGGCTGCAACAAACAGCTAAGGTGAAGTGCTGGCTTCCAGGAGAAAATTCCCCCACAGAAATACTTAAGAGGGGATATGCCTATGACTATTTTTTGATTGGGTCTAGTAAAGAGGGAAGCATGGACTGATTTGAGGGGAAGGAGATGGATGTTTTGGCTTGCCCCTGCTGCAGTGCGACTACTAGCAGCACCATTCTTCCCTCCCTCTAAAGTAACAAATGTGAAACCTTGTATCTTATCCTCAGGAGCAAAGGGAAGGATTAACCCTGTCATTAGTGACTTACAGGACCAGGGGATAATTAACCCTTAGACTGCTCTTTTGCCAGCATGTGTAAACGTAACAGGAAGTGGCAGCTGACCACTGGCTACCAGCATCTGAATGCAAGCACAGGCCCTTTAACTGCTGCAGTTCCTACTTTGTCTGATTTTGGCTATCCAGGAACAAGATGACCCTGTTCTGGCAACTATCCACATGAAAGATGTAACTTTTACAGTCCTCCTGCAAGAATCAGATGAGGAACAGTTTGCATTTACACAGGAAGAAGAGCAGTATACCTTTACTCAACTTCCCCAGGGATACTGGCATTCAGCC
Organism: Pomatostomus ruficeps; assembly: GCA_013400735.1. NCBI lineage: Eukaryota > Metazoa > Chordata > Aves > Passeriformes > Timaliidae > Pomatostomus > Pomatostomus ruficeps. The sequence goes on along the minus strand of VYZT01049971.1, from coordinate 15,989 downwards.
ACCCTTGCCCTTAATACTCCAGCTCAAGAATTGGCCCCATTTGGCCCAGAAGAGCGGGTCAAGATTTGCCAATATATTGATCATGTGCTAATTGGTTGCCCAGAGGTGAAGGCAGTGGACCAGACTGAGACAAAGATAATTGTTCATTTGGAGAGTTTGGGACTCCATATCCTGACTGAGAAGGTTCCTCTTCCCTTCTTCTGAGGTAAAATTCTTAGGCATCTGGTGTAAAGGTCGAACAATAGGCATTCCCCCTGAGACATTAACCACTCTGGCTCAGATTGGGATACTAGGAAATAAGATGGAATTGCAACATGCCATAGGACTATTACTGTTTTGGAGAAAACACATTCCTGACTTTTCCATTATTTCCCATTCCCTATATGATCTGACAAGGAAAAGGGCTGTTTGAGATTGGACACAAGTCCATGAGGAGGCTTTCAAATTGCCTATATTTGAAGCTGGGATATACCAAGCTCTAGGGCCCAAACATCTCACAGACCCTTTGCATTTTGAATGGGGTTTTGGCATCCATGGGTTATCTATTCATATGTAACTTTCTGTTCCACTCTTTTCTCCAAAATACCCTGTATGCAGACACAGGGAGTGGATGATGTAAAATTAGTGCAGTCAGCTTTATCACCAGAGCCTGTGCCCTGTGTGGCAGAAGTGTCAGCTCCCTTAGCAGCAGATTTCCATCTGCTTTACCGCAATGAAGTAGTGTGAAGCACCTGCAATGGACACTTAAGGGACTAAAAGGATACCAGATTCTGGGAGAAAGGAAAGCTCAGATAAAGCCGCTCTTCTGATTCCAACTCAGGCTGCTGACATAGTAAGAGAGGCCACGGGAGAAAAAACTCATTCCCGCTTCCTAGTTTTATAGGTTGATGTGTTTTGTCATAGGCTTTCAGTTTGTCCTGAGACTCTTATGCTGCCCACAGTCCCTTTGTTTTGGGAACACACACAGGATGCTTGAAAACTCCCATTATTTATCCAGAAGAGCAGATTACAGCAGTTAGTGACAGCATGAGGATGTGCAAGAACAGTGGCAGAGTACTAAACACTGCAGCAGTTACTGAGGGTATTCAGCGCACAAAGAAAGAGACTGGAAAGAACAGATGTTACATGCAAATACAGTAGGAGGAAAAAAGCTGAAAAATCTCAAAAAATACATTAAGGAAAATTTTCAAGTGACCAATTCTGGTGTTTAAAAGATTACTGCAATAGATTAATTTTAAAGAATGTAATTTGGATTACTACAGTGTAAAGGGATAAATGCTTCTTTTTAATATGTGAAAATGTTCTAAGAGATGCATTTTAATAAATTTAATAAGAATATTTGTGAAACTTAAGAAAAACACCCTCAAAAGATCTTCAAGGAATCAAAATGTAGGCAGGGTGTTCTTAAATGCATTAACATTTATGTGAAATGAAAGTTCAAACAAGATCCTTCAATCTTATATACAATTCAAGCCAATAAAGAAATAAAACCCTGCTACATTAATGTGAGCCATTGGTTTCACTGTGATTGCAGCAAGCCTCCGTATAGTCTTACTTTAATTTTGAGTTGGATTTTCAAACTCAAATTAGTATTTTTATTTGAGGAAGATTTCTTAAGCTGTATTGGAATTCAGCAGACGAATATGAATGCTGCTTTCCTGCCCATCTCCCAGTTTCTCAATTTTCACGTGCTACAGATCATCTCCCAGACAGCTGCTCACTGATCAGCAGCACTCTGCAGTTACCTGCAGGTTTATTTCTGCCTGTTCCTCTGCCAGATCACTGATCTCTGTTTGTACTGCTAGTTTACAGCAAGTTCACCTTACTCCAGCTTGGATCTGGAGCATAAAAGTCTTCTGGCTCGGAAGAAATTAACCTTTCATTTGTCAGCCTGTTGGAGTACCTCAGCTGATGCTATAGCACAAACAGGAAAATTACATTTCTTATAACAAATGCAAAGGGGATGGGATCAGCCACTGTGACTGTAGTGATTTACCTGGGGCTGCTGGTTCCTGACCCTTCCACTGGTCCCAGGAAAGCCCCTCTCAGAGGGCTCCACTACCATCCTGGTGCAGATGAATGCTGCCTGGCCCTCATGCAAAGTCCCCGACAAGGAAGATGCGAGTACCAGCAATCACCCAGACTTCAGCTGAAGCGGCTGGAAAGGTATGAGGAGGTTGGAAAAGTAGTAACTCTGTCTTTTACCCCTGTATTAAGTAAATTGATTGGTTTTAAGGACATATCTATATTTTTTTTTTTCTGGATTACTGTCTAGAGCATTTAGACTAAAGCACAGTTAAATGCTGCAAGACTAATACATAAATCAGTGGTTTCCTACTAGTGAAGAGAGAGAGACACCAGAGAGGAAGGGAGGCTTCTCTGCTCCCAGTACAGCTTAAAAATTACTTTCTTTTCTACCTTCACCTAGTTGTTAAAGGACTTTTCTGATGAAAGATTTTCAGCATTTGATCAAAGACTGTTTTGTTAACCATAGGTGAAGGGAGATGCTTCCACTAGACCAGACACAAAAGGAACGGTGATCTGAGACATACCCTTGCCTTTGAGGGTTGCTGCGGGCACCCCGTACCTGAAGTGCTGGTTTGTGTGGATCTCAGTGGAATGTGGTTAAATGGCACCATTGACCATGCAGAAATCACAGTGGCAGGTAATTAAAAACTTTTTCAGACATCTCCACATCATGCTGAGATACCTTTCCAAAAACTCACTCTCATGTCTGCATTACATGATCAATATTTTTAGAAGAAATACTGTGACATGACCAGTGGCTGGATGCACTTCAGCAAGGTCCCTGTTAAGGTTATGAATCTGATACCAGCTGCTACAAGGCACATTGAATAATCTGGACTCAAACAATGAAATTTGAATTTCTGTATCATTCATCCAAAAGAAAAAAAAATGCAAGTCATGTGTCTAGGACTTAGGAGTCTCTCCTGGGAATTACTGCTTTGGAATAGGTGCTAGAAGCCTTGGCAAACAAGTGGCTGAGATTAACTCCTTAGAGTGACACCATGGCCTAACTTGGAATATAATTTATGCACTCTGAATAAAAATTGCCCATTTCACCATACAAGAACTCTACATTACTTCTTTTGTGTGACTGCATTTCAGGTACTAAGTCCAGTTTTAGTGTCCTCAGAGAATGCTGACAGAGGTCACTTAAAAGAAAATGAAGAAAGAATCACATTAAACATACTTTTAAAAAACTTCTATTTTAGTGAAGATTTCCCCTTGTAACCAGGGCAAGTTTTGAAATGTCTTGGTCAGTCTAATAGAATATATACGGTGAAGAGAAATTCAATAACAGAAGATAAAGAAAGAGGCAGAATCAATCCAGAAAGTGAAGGGAGACAAATTCAGAAAGGAAATACTTTTAGCAATACATTTTTAAACATCAGAACATATACTCAGGCTTGTCTGTTAGTGGAACAACAAATTTCATCTAGCAGCAAGTACAAGACAGCAGGCATGGCAATGAACACACAGAGGAGATGCCATTTCTGACAGCAAATTTGAGAACTTTTAATGCTGGAGACAAAGCTGAAGACCATAATTCAATGTCCTGAATGTTTTCATGTTTGGGTGACTTTTTGATATTTTGCATGTACTTGCTGCAGCAATTCTGCTGAACTAGTCCAACCACTGACTGCAACAAGGATAAACTGCAGATGAGGAAAGACTGAAATGATAAACCTCACATTTTGGCAGACATTGTGCTTTTTCATCAGCAGCTTTTGAAAGCAAATTCAAAACAATGCCATAATATTTTTTTATTATTATTTTTATTTTGCTTAGAATAAGATCAAGACCATGAAGTGAAATTATTAGACAATTTGAGGGGGAAAAAAATTGGAGCTGTCAAAGTGTGCTGCATAACAGAAAAGTCTAAACACCAATAACCAAAAACAACTTTGACAGAAATTTGCTGGAAAGTATGTCAAATGCTGCAACTTACTTGTTGTAAAAAAGGGACTAAGGAGAAATGGGAGAAATAAGTTATTCTCCTGTTTTCTGAATATATTTTTTCTGTAGCTTTTGTGTTAGCTCTGGTCTTCAGTGTTCTGGTGACTAAAATGCAATGCTATATCAACACTTTGAGACAGAAATTATGTTATTCCCTTTATTGACTGTTGCTCTAACAAACTGTAAAAATATCTGCAGTGGAGAGATTTTTTTTCTTTAAATACTGAATTGAAAGTCATTGTCACACCACAGCATTCAACTTAAAGTACTTAAGCTTAAACTACCTATTTAAAAGCCTGACTTGTCCAGCAACTTTTTAATAGACTGGAAGGCCAATCTAACGACAACAAGCACCCAATTTCTGTTCCATGTAGGGTCAACTTTATTCAAGTTACTTCCCTCTGGAAAAGTGGAAGCAACAAAGTAATAGATGCATCACCGTGTTAGTTTAAGTGCAGCTAGGCTTTGATCTCATCATCCCAACTATAAAAGTAATTTTGAGCTCAGTAAATAACAATTTATATTGCACAAGTAGAACTTCAGTTACTATACACCAAGGGCATTTCAGGCCCCTTTCCTCATTCAGCCTGTGATTGGCAGGATGCTGCCTGGAGCTACTGAATTTTCCCAGCTTCCAGCAAGCAACCAAGCCTGCTTGTGTACTCAGCACAGCAATTTGGTTCCAAGGTAATCTGCTTAACTTCCCCACATCAGTGGGTTTGTGCATGTCATGATCAAATTACTTTTCATGTGTGTTACAATACTGCAATATTCCCATCTACTTCAAGAATGATTTACGATTAATCTTTGTCCTGCAGACCCCAAAAAATCCACATCACAAAGAAACCTGAGCTAAAGAACAGATTCTCTAGTGCCTAAGAGCAGGCAGGAATTCACACTGCATTCTTCCCAAGCATTAAAGGAATCAATAGCATCCCTTCCTATTTGCACCTACCTCTTTTCATAAAACAATGAGGAAATCCATTATGTAAGCAGTATCTGTTCTCACAACTTCAGCTGAATTTGACTGATGAGTTCAGAAGTTTTTGGGGACAAGTTAAATAGACAAAGTGACCAAATGCAATCCTTCTCAGAAACCAGGCTAAAAAGGACAACTAAGGGATTACTACTACTTACCCTCTTTATAGTCTTCCTTTTTTGGACTCAATTTTGGCTTTGCCAACTGGCTACATTAAGAAAGAGGACAGAGGAAAGAATAAAAGCATCACTGAATTAGAAGTATTGTACACAAATCTTATATTGCATTGCATTGTACACTTCCCCAGGACTGAAGAAGTTCACCAGGTTTATAATCCAGTGCTCTACATCTTGCAAAGAAAAGCCTGTGGACCCCAAGGAGGACTCAGACTCTGAGTCTGCTGCATACCATATGCACACAGCTCTCAAAGGACTGATATTTCCTAACCACAATCTTGACGGTCCATAGGGCAACTACTATCTCAGTAACCAAAGAGGAGGAGACATCTCAAAGGAGCTGTGAAGACATACATGGGCTTTATGCAAGCAGTCTTTTACTAAGAAGAGTAATTCTGGTTCTAAGATACCAGTACTGACATTAACATACTCATATTCCCCTGTGGACTTTCAGCTGTAGATTTACCATGACATGACTCTGTCCATGCTTTCTCTTCTCATTGCATAAATTGAACAGGGATTGAGCATTTAGAAATAGAATACCTCATAAAATGTTAAGTGACATTTTCCCTTAGTATTTCCATGCATTTGTCAAAGCTAGAGTCTAAAATGGATGCCATGTTTTTCTCATTGATCCTGTGTTGTCAGAGGAAAATTCCTAGGAAAAGACACAAGAACACATTTACGTGAATCATGTATATTGACTATAATCAGAATTTAAGTCCAGCCATACCCAGCCCCTCAGAGGACCAGCTGGAAAACATGGGTGTTTTGTCTTCTGCCAAACTTCTATACCCTTAATGCAGCAGAAAAAAACTTTGTCCTGGAAGTAAAGTATAGTTAGGAGAGTTTTTCTCCTGTCTCTCTTCCATTTATAACAGCATTCAGAGGGACACTAAAAGATTTATTTCAGAAGGATGGCATTTACCTGCAGAAACACAAAGGGAACTGAAGATAGACTTTTTCATGGCTGTTGATCCTGTTCATATCATTGTTTCTGCAAAGAGGATGATACTATTCACATTTACTATGTGAGGAAAACTCTGATGGCCATGGAATGGGGCTTGTTCGGTTTACAATCCAGTTTCATAACAGGTACACCAAACTAAATCTCATGCTGAAAGCGGCAGAAACCAGACTAGATTCTTCTACTTGTCCATGGTAATGCTACAAAGAGCTAACATGAGTCAATGGTGGAGAAGATGACAGAAGTGTGAAGAAGTACATGAGGACTACAAAGATGTCAGGAGGTTATACAGGGAGAAAATTAAAAGGGCCAAAGCTCAAGTACAACTTAATCTCGCTAGGACCATACAAAGCAACAGAAAAGGTTTTTACAAATGCATCAGCAACAAAAGGAGAGCTATGGAGAATCTCCATCCTTTACTTGATGCAAAAGGAAACATAGAAACAGCAGTCCTTAGGGTACTCACCCCCTGACCTGGAAGACGGGGACTGGAAGCAGAATGAAACCCATATAATCCAGGAGGAAATGGTTAGTGATCTGCTACACCAATTAAAACACCCATAAGTCTGTGGGCTCCAAGGGGATCCACCCAAGGGTACTGAGGGACCAGGCAAAAGAACTTGCCAAGCCACTTTCAGTCATTTACCAGTAGTTCTGTAGATTTACCATTACATGACTCATTGGATGAGTCATGTACAACTGGGACAGTGTTGACTGGAAGTTGAGAAATTGTAATATCCATCTACAAGAAGGGTTGGAAGGAGCACCCTAGAAGCTACAGATCTGTCAGCCTGACCTTGGTCGTAGGGAGGGTCATGGTCCAGATCATCTTGAGTGTCATCACATGGAACATACACGACAACCATGGGCGCAGGCTCAGCCAGGATGGGTTTATGAAAGGCAGGACCTGCTTGATCAACTTGATCATCTTCTACAAGATGGTGACCTGCCTGGTGGAGGAGGGAAAGGCTGTGGATGTTTTCTACTTGGACATTAGTAAAGCCTTTGATACTGTCTCCCATGGCATTCTCCAAAAGAAACTGTCCCTACCTGTTCATAGCTTAGACTGCAAAAGCAAAGCAGCATTTTTTAAGCAGATTCCATGATCCTTTACAAGGAAAAAAAACAATCACCAACTCACCACTTTGAAGATTTCTTCCTTCTTAGTTCAGTAGACTTGAAAATCATGGATAAAAAACCCAAAAAACTCCTTATTCATACAACTGAAACTTCTGAAAGAGTTCCGTGGGAGGGAAACAGAGTTCATGACAAGCCTCACTCCAAGGCAGGGCAGACCACTTCTGAGTTGATTTTGGTCTGTGTTTCCCATGGAAATGCAAGACAGTCTGGAAAGAGCCTGACTTTGAAAGATCAGAGAATTTTAGCTTTTGAAGGCTATGTTAAAAACACTGAACTCCTGCAGATTAAATTATTCCGTTATTGAAGTAGAGACACTGAGATACAGAAAGCATGGGCTACTTGACATCCTTTACAGTCATATAAATTGTCCTGTTTTATTAAGGTAGACCAAGATTATAAAAAGTTTCAGTAACATTTTCACCAGTTTAGATTATGAGTTTTAATTAAGCACAAATGAGTCCCGATTCTAAATAGTTTTGTTTTTAAAGCATCTAAACTAGAACATATAAACACTTGACTAAAGAGTATTTCACAGGCACTTCAGGCTAGCTAAAATGAACTCAGAGGTTATGTTTATTTTGTGTCAAGTGCTCGTCCTGATGTCTTTTTGTCATCATGTTATAGATGAAATCACAAGCAGAGATTTTAGCTATGAAATATTGAGTATTTATTAATAGGACAAAGGCAAACACAGCGCTGGGCGCTTGGCAATCCTGCCAGAGGCGCAAATTCCATTCAATTTACAATCAACTTAAGTATCTTCTCTACTGTTACATATTCATAAAGTTCAGGGGCTGATCTACACTTCACTCACTCTCCTTTCCTTGATCTTTTGCCCCCCTCCTCGTTCTGGAAATTCTTGGAGTTGGAGGCCGGCGCCTCCTCAGACACATCCCAAAATTTGTAGCTGGCGATTGATTGGGGAAGTGTGGCTTTCTGATAAGATAGCAGCTTTCTGGAATGCATGTGGTTTATTTTCTTTGTCTTCCTTAAGATGTCTTGATCTCTGGTGCTGTGGTGCTGTACTGTATCAGCTTAGATGACATTTATTACCATGCAATTACTACATTTCCCTACCATGTTATAACTATTTTCGAGTTATATCCCCCTTGACCTTGTTTCTACTATTTTCTATCTTAACACTATTTCTACATTATCATTTATTATTGTTACATATTCACTTATAAATGTTGTATTCATGCATGCAAAGTTTTATTTATACATACTACATGATTGTAGATGAGAGCCAACATTTATTATTCCCTTATTTATCACAAACAAAATGTCAGCACTCTCTCTGTGATCATTATTGCAATAAAGGCAAGGCAGTGTCTAAGTTAATCTTCATAAGATAACTTTTCACATAAGAAACTGAATCAAAATAAACAGGGAAGGGGAAGGACAAATAAACCAGCAAACCATGAGGCGATGCGGAAGGATTATATTTCCCAGAGGGGTGCAGGCGCCCCAGGAACTGGCTCAGAGCACGCTGCCACAGTCCCCTGGAGCAGGGTTTGTGCCGGGCCACCTTCCTTAGCGGGGTGCCAGAAAAGGGGGATGGTACTGGAGCGGACCCGGCCAGCAGCGCCCGGCGACCCCCGACTACGCCCCGGGCTGCTGCATCACACGCGGCAGCGCACCCCAGGACAGCCACACGCGTTTACCCTAAACCTCGTTTATCCCTTCTTTCTCTCCATGGCACAGCAGTCTCCGGCGCTTTCCGCGGGGACGCGGGTTTCCCAGCTCCCCCCCGCCAAGAGCTCCCGAAGGCTCCCGGCCGGCACCGGCTCCCCTCTGCCGCCGGAGCACGCCCAGATGCGTCGGCTACTGGGGGAGGAGGACTCAAGGAGATCCAAGGGGATGAACTCGGAGCTGGACCCCTGGGGGTCGCCGGCAGTGGTGCGGCCGGCGGTGGCCTACGAGGTGGCGGTGCGGCCCCACCCTGCCCGGTCCTGTCCTGCACCCCCGACGCATCTCCGGGAGGCGACAGGGCAGCCAGGGTCACAAGCGGGCACGGCCCCCTGTCTACTCCTAGCGTCTCAGCTTGCTTCTCTTCACTAGAAATAAACTCGAAGGATAAAAAAACAAGCAGTTCCAGTGTCTTCCAAAGATAAAAAATGTTTGGAAGCTTTGAGACAACAGCAGGAATCAGAATCAATGTGCTTTAGAAGAATTCCATGCTGTTCTCTTGAAAAGAAAACACTGTTGTCCCAAAACGGGTTCTTTCGCCCAGTGTTCAAAAGGCCAATCCACACAAAGTAGAGGTATTTAATTTATTTGCAGTTCTGTGCAGAAAAGGGTGGTAGGCAGTAAATCCACAAAGCCAGCATACTGACTATCAAAACTTTGCAAAGACACTAATGTTGATTGGCTCCCAATTACATAGTTTCCTATTAATTAATATTCAATCTTCTATTGGTTGAATGAGTCTCTCGCTTCATATGGTAATTAGCCCACATGCTCAATCTTCTTTCAAGCTGGTGCCGACTTTTCTTCAGTTGATGCCTTCCCTTCTTCAGACAGATGTTTTCTTGATCCAGTAGGCACAATCTCCTACTACCGGAATTACTGAGTTTAATAAATTTGCCTTGTTTTGTTCCTCATAATCTGGCATTATATTAATCATTTCACCAAGTGTCCTTGGTTCAGCACTCTATTCCGTCTGGTTTCAGTTATGTACTTAGCTTCTTTCTTCTATTTTTTTTTCTAGAGCTGCTACAATTAGTGAAACATGTTAAATACAACTTATCTATTTGGGAGCCATACACGAACATTAGAGCATGCCAAGTATACTGAAGTCAAGTATCACAGCCAACTGAGGGCTGCAATTTCTTTCTTCATTTCCTAATTTTAAAAAAAAAGACAAATTAGGAGTAAGTGTGAATACAATCCTGAGAACCCTGATAACTTCTTCAGCAAAAGAATCAAGAATCTGTACATACATACAATTGTTAGTAGTATTTGGCCAATACATGTGCTACCACCATCACAACATCTTTCTAGCCTCACTAGTTTCAAACACATCCTTAGGCACCCAAAACAGAGCATAGGCTAGAGAAACTGCAGAGATATATCTCAAGGGACAATGGATCTCTATCAAGGTGCTTTCAACAATAAAAAAAGGACAGTTCCTGAAGAGCCACCACTGAAAGCTGGAACTAAAGCTAAAAGTAGACTCAGAAAACAAACAAAGAAATCAAGTCCAGTCACAAGAGCCCACAAGCCCTGATATAACATAAACAAATCCCTCCTCATGCTAAAACACGTTATTTTGGTAGATGAGAGAAGGGTCCATTTTTCAGGAATGACCCCCTTGGCTAAAGAGAAGAGGCTTCCTCTTTTTTTTTTTTAAGGCAGACTGAGAAGCATAAAGAATTTTATGTAATTTCATGCATAAACATCTGAAAGGCAAACGGATTCAAGGATCTCAAAGCTGAAGACTGAATATCTTAATCTATCTAAAACAACTCAATACTGAAAATATGTGCCTGAGACCATGGGTGCCTGTGGAAGATTTCTGCTGAGTTCTAACAACTCAGAAATCCTCTTTTAGAGGAAGAGATGAGAGAGCTGGACTCACTAGCACCAATCCATCATAGGCAGAAAGCTCCCTACATGTCATATTAAAGACGCTTGAGCCATGCCAAGTTAAAAAGGAAGTCTGATGACCCTATAGAGAAGCCTGAAATTCTTGTAGTGTTTCATATCTAATTTCTTTTCAAGAATGGAATGACTGCTAAAGAAGTGTCCCCATGTGTGCCTGCCTGCAAGGGGAGAAAGAGGAAGGGACGGACTGAGAAAAACATTCTCCTTTTGCAGTCCCCCACCCTGGAAAAGTTCTACTGAGAAGGACTACTGACAGACAGATTGACTGGTTTGAGAGGCCTATGTAAGTGGACCCATTGCTTTTTTCTGCTGAAACTGCCAAGAATTATGCCAAATACAACAATGGGTTTGCAATATGGGTAGATGTCTTCCAGCCTGAAATGAAAGTCTTGTAACACAGGCAACTAAGCAGTAAAGAGTGATAAATAATCATGATATTCATAGGGAACACATACATATGCATAACATACACACACACATAATACCATGTGACAGAAAGTGCTATAAGACAAAAAAATTTACCTCCACTAATTCGGTTTTGTCAGCATTTTCCCGGTGTTGGTAAATGCACATGCTAAGGACAGAATACAGTTTTGCCATGCTCGATATACTGACATTCTCAGTTGCCATGACAACAGAATCCAACACTTTCTGAAGAAAAAGAAAGTGGAAATTACAATTCAGAATAGGACAAGGTATGTCCTACTTACTTACATTGTTAGATAAAAGTGGCACTTCAGAGAGCTGATTAAATATCTCACAAGATTTAACTGGAGAAAACACGTTAATTTTTCACACTTCAGGGAAAAGGAAGGTTTAAAGTTCAGACAATATTTTCTTACTTGTCAATCTATGACATCAACAATTATAATTGCCAATCAACTGTCTCCAGAACAGTGGAGAATGACACAATCCACTTTGTTATAGAGTAGCTGCCACCACAAAACCATGGTTGTATTTCATTAGAAATGCAATACAGCACCCTGGAAAATGTCTCTTTGGAAACCAGGCTACAGATCTTCCAGATACAGCTGTGCCAGCTGGAAACAGAAGCTCCTTAGGTGCTAACCTCTACCCGTTAGCTGGATGTGTACTGTGCCAGACACCAGTTAGCTCCTACCTTTCAACACAGGAGTGGATGAACTAGCAGAGTGCTTGCCTGTAGCAAATTACCAATGTCCCAGAGTCCCTTCTGTTGTGAAGGTGTGAAAGTGATAATCTGTGGGAATGCAACACTAACAAGCTAGTGGTACCACACCTGGGGCTGTTCAGTAACTGTGTTGTGTGAGGTCATGAAGATGTAGCTTAAGAAGGCTGCTACACTCAAATAATTTAAAGATATTACTGCCTCACAGCTGCTTGCCATTAGCTCAACCCTGTTCAGATAAGTTAGCATAAGATTTGAGTATTCCCCTGAACTTCCTTCTATCCAATGTACAGGTAAAGAGGCACAAAACCCACCCAGTGTGCTTTCAGCTGCTGCAAACACCACACGTAGGGCATGACAGAGGTGCATGGCCAACCTCCCCTGTGAAACTACTTCTATTGGCTGCCACATAGGTGACTTCATGCATTTCTATTTGTCCATCAAGTTCTATGCCTATTACCAAGCAAATAAACAAACAAAAATGCCACCAATCAAACCAACTTTAAAAACCCAAACAAATAATGTAAAAACCCCATCCCATAAAAAGCCAAGCAGATATATTTTGGAGATTCACTCAGCTAACTGACTTTAGGAAAGTTCCAAAGAGGTTCTCTGGTACAAACATCAAGTTCCAGTGACACTCATGTTAAGGAAAGAAGTTTTCTAAAAAGACATGTTTCATGACTATACCCTTCTCCTCACAGCTGAAAAATATGTATAAGCTGAAACATCTATGAGGACTCTACCATACCATTCTCCAGTTGGCAATAAGTTTGAAGCACATGGTATTAGCACCCTGACTCTAGAAAAACCTATGTGGTTTCTCTCCGTATGCAGGCAGACACGAACAACAAAACCCCCTGAAATTTGCTTCCTTAGGACAACAGCCTTAGAAAGCTAGTTTCACTTCTACAAATTACACCAGAGCTTAAAAATGTGATAGAAATTGTGTGCACAAGCCCCTTCACCAAAGGGGATTCCACTCTGCTTATATTATCCCCATACAGAGGAAACATCCAAATAATACTCCCTTTTTCAGGCAGGTAAATGTTGCGGTGTGCTGTTGGCCAGGTTTTGGTTTATCTCATAGCCAGGCACTGCTGCCCCCTCCCCCCACCTCGGTATCTGTTTTTCTCCCCCCCAGAGGGCTCTGTATTGTGCAATCCTATGCAAAGCCCGCCAAATTCAAACCCAGCACTTCTCCCCTATAGGATGTTGTACCCTCCCCCAACCCCCTCATGTTGGTATATATGTGACTGTAACCCCTGCTGCCAGTGCTTCCCTGGTACAATCCTGGTGCCAAATAAACCATCTGGGAAGCCCCTCCACTTCGTCTCTCCTTCTTCGACACGCCTGGACCATTTGGCACCCAACGTGAGGCTTCTGGACTCCCTCACCACCGGCCACAGCATCAGGGACTGAATATGTGATCTGATGCCAGCAACTGTGCCGCTGGAAGCAGCTGCTACCGAGAAACAGCTGCGTTCCCGCAGCCAAGCCAAGCCACAGCCGTGCTGCCGGCCCCGGGGCCCCGCCCGGCCCCATGTGCGCGCTGCCCCAGCCCTGCGCGCCTCCGCAGCCAGTGCTGCCCAGGAATGCCTGCAGTCTCTCGGAAGCTGCTCCAAACAGAAGAAGGACCCCTCTGGAACTTTTTCGTTTTCTGGGCTATTTCTGCAACTGGTGATAGTCAGCTCAGGATGAGTAGAACCCCTAGAATGCCTGGCACGGGATGTGGGTGGCTCGTGGACCCCTGCATTGGAGGGTGGGTCCATAGGGGGGAAAGACGCCCAGGGTTTTTGTTTTGTTTTGCCTTTTTTCACTCCAGCGGGGAAAGAGACAGAGCTATGGGAATTAACCCTTCCCAAGCTTGGCATGAGGTCCCCATCCCCAGTTCTACCTCTCCTATCCCTCATCCCGATGATAGGATCAGCTCACGGGGCGCAAACCGCCAAATGGCATGGGAGTACTTCCATCTCTCCGGTTCTCCTGAGACTGATTCTTACCTTTTTCAGCCCGGAACTGATCACTCCAGGCTGAACTCTCTCCTGAACCCTCTTTCCGTCCTCTCTACCCCAGTCCTATCCAGAGAAATCCCCACCCCAGTGATCCTGCTTCCGCTGCGGGAAGCTGGGACACTGGGTGAAGGGGTGCAGGGAACCCCCAGCAGCAACCTCGGTGCCCAAGCCTTTCATTCCAGGCTCAGGCCCCTCGGGGCAGGGATGCTGCTGCAGCCACCAGCTGGGCTCCCAAACGAAAACCTCAAGAAACTAAGCGAGAAATGCATGAAACCTCCATGTGCTGACATGAATGAAGCTTCCACTCCATCGCAAAAGGACAGTTTACCGGACCTAACCCCACAGCTAGACTGGGCAAAGAATGAAGAACTCGTCCAAGCAGCTGTCCAGTTCAACACATGGCAGAGAGGGAAACGCCGTCAGCTTTCTTTATAAATAAATACGGAGGAGATGTTGCGGTGTGCTGTTGGCTAGTTTTCAGTTTATCTCATAGCCAGGCACTGCTGCCCCCTCCCCCTTTCCCTCGGTATCTGTTTTCCTCCCCGCTGGAGGGCTCTGTATTGTGCAATCCTATACAAAGCCCGCCAAATTCAAACCCAGCACTGCTCCCCTATAGGATGTTGTACCCTCCCCCCACCTCCTCATATTGGTATATATGTGACTGCATCCCCTGCTGCCAGTGCTTCCCTGGCACAATCCTGGTGCCAAATAAACCATCTGGGAAGCCCCTCCGCTTCATCTCTCCTTCTTCAGCATGCCTGGACCATCGGTGGGTTGGGTGAAACCTTGCTGGACCTTCGCCAGCCCTCCCATGCCTTTGGAGCAGCTCAGCAGCCCCTGGAACCACGAGCAGACGCCCAGTGCTCCCACCAGAGGCATTGCAGCAGGTAAACATCAGCCTCTTCTGCTTTGACCAAACTCCAGGACTTCAACCTAGTGATTTCCCAAATTTTTGTCCAAGCAATATTTCCTGAAAGTCAGACCCTTCTTTTATACCCATTCCAGTTCATGCAAAGGAACCTCTTTTACTCCCTGCAGCTTGGCCCATTTTTGACCCTTTCCCCAGCTATAGCCTAGGATAACAACTTCTTTTCTATAGGGGACTAGAAAAACATTATAACACTGTAATTGTATGAATGCAAAATTCTAACACTGGATTTTGAAAGAATTCGGGAAAAGCAAATAGTATCTTATCCAGGATGAGCTTTAGGTCAACCTGCTAATTTCAGGTTTAAAGCCATAACTGCTAAAACTCAAGGCCCTTTTCAGGTTCCTAATAAATGAAGACACACAAACAGAAAAATAAAACAATCCTATTCCAATCCATCATGAAAACTGCATTAATAACTAACAGTACTAGCAGGTTGTCAGTGGACTATTTTAAAATTTAGCAAGCCCTTTTACATTAAAAATAAGGAAGAGAACCCCGTCTTCTAAAATATAGCAAGAGCAGCAGTTTGCACTAGCTGTGAAAACAACAGTCATAGTCCCTAACAGGTTGAATTATTTCACAAGTTATATATCCCTCTTATAAATTGTTTGAATTGGCAATGGTTGACAACCGACTTAATTTACAATCATAAAGAAAATGTCCCACTTCAGTATTAACAAAATTGAAGTTAGACTTACTCTGAGCTCAGAGTAATCCACAAACACTCCTCGTTTTTGAATTTTCATTGCTTTCCTGTCCCATACTTGTGGTTGTCCATCCACCTGAGAAGATGTCGCAGGAGGTTGTACCTGCGAATCTGGAATGACACAAATTTAAGTTAGGATTTCTCTTTCTGTTGAATAGAGTATCCGTGAAATATCCTGTACCTGAAATAGGGTACCTCTCTGCAATAATAGAGAAAAATTTTAGTTAATTCATGGTACTCAAATGCAAAGCCATGAAAAATGATTGACAGAAAATTATCACCAAAGCAAGTACTGTATTAGATGTTAACTTACAGTAACAAAGTTTTATATGTAGAATATC
>VYZT01049970.1:36888-59566 GCA_013400735.1 Pomatostomus ruficeps | reverse complement strand
AAAAAAAAAAAAAAAAAAAAAAAAAAGTGCAGGAGCTACTCAAATTACTAAAAGAACATCCATATTAAGCAAGTGGAAATAATGACACAAATCCAAGAAAGTTAGTAGACATGGAATGTTTTCCTTCATTTTCATCATCAAAAGATAGCAGTATGCTTTTAATTAGAATTATTCTGTTAAGATGTACAAGAACTACATGAGAAGGAATTAGCAACTAATTTAAAAATGCAATAACTTTAATGTAGATTTTAAGTGCAAGAACCAGTTCCCTAAGCAGCATCAACTTTCAATTATGTTTAGTGCACAGTCAGCCATTGTAACCATTAACATTTTCCTGCTCAATCACACTGTCTGTAACCAGCCCCTAATCAGAATTAATGAGACAAATCTGCCTTGATTTAGTTTCAAGGAACCTGCAGGAGTTCTGTCTCTTGGGAGAATTTCATTTATTCACCACCTGTATCCTAAATGTGTTTTCTCCATTTTGGAAGACACAGAAAATCTGCCAGTCTCTTTGCTCTGTTGTTCCTGTTCCTTGCATTAAACTTTGCATTCCTCAGGGGCTTTCCTGTTAAATCCTCCTTGTATATGCAACATATTTCTGAGAGGCAGACCCAGCCTCTGAAATCCCATGGACTCTGGACATCACATATGCTGTATGTATCCTCTGGAGTGAATAATCTTCGGCGTCTGCTGGAACTTGCCAAATGGATTCAACTGCTTCCAGTGGCTGGTCCAGCCAGACAGTGTGGCGACAGTGGAGAGATGGCAGAGCCAGAGGTAACTACAGAAGTATGTGTGGAAAATGAGGTATTCCAACAGAAAAGAAAGCAAGGTTACTTCAAAAGATGATTCTACTTTAATAATCCTTCAAATAATCCATGGAGTCTCTTCATCAGTTTTATCCATTGTTAGTACCATTTTAGATTTTTTTTTGTTTGTATAGCTATCTTCTTTCATCTTACACATATCTCTTCAGAAGCCAAGAATAGTATGATACAAAAACATAACATATTTGTCTTCTGGTGAGAGTGCTCCTTGCTTGACTGTGGCAATGATTTCTGCTGTAATTCATCTGTTTAGGCTTCATTGTCCTAATCAGGACCTGAAAACTGTATCATCATGTTTGTACTGAAGTGCCAAATTAACTGCAAAGGTGTCTGTGTTGTTGATGTCACAGAGTTTCTCAACTAGATGATGAAATACTGAAACTGGAAATAATAAAATATTCATTGGAAGATGGGTTACTCGCCTCTACCAGGAAAAGCTTACTTTTGAGTGTTATGGCCTCCTGACTCTTCAATACAACAGAATACATAGCATTAATACTCAGGAGAGAAAGATGCAGGAAAGAATGTCGTTTTCCCTGATGTACATGATAGTTCCTGGAAGTGCTAATGGTATTTACATGTATATTCAGAGACAGCTGAATTCCATGAACCAGAAAACAAATGGTCAAGGGTGTATTTAATAAAAATTCACTATTACCATTCATCTTATATGCACTGTTTACAAAATGTCAATTATGTTTACATTTTCTTAAGCCAGAAGACATAAAATAATAAAGGAAGAATGGAAGCAGAAAATTAAGAAAATAAATTAGCAATCAATGCATTGGAAAATCCATAAGAAAATATTAGAAAGTAACAAAGAGATTTTACAAAAGAAGCAACCTTGTGCTACAATACGGACCTTGCAGTTAAAACTGATGAGATCAGGAAAGCATTTTCCCAGTACCTTTGGACAGAATTTTACTTCATATCCAATCTTCTTAGTGGCAGGAAAAAACCATAAAACTATTCTCTGAAATAGTGAAGGGAAAGAACTGTTCCTGTCCTGCATCTCACTTTCATCCTTCTTGGTGAGGAGGGAAGATAAATAAAGACAAGCAAAATGGAATGGACTGTTGCTATTCACTATGCTATACTGCAAACAAAATTTAAAAAATAAAGGTGTCATAGAGCAATCACACCAATTCTCCTGATAGCTTTTTGTGAAATTTGTATTCACAAATGGAGTCCTTATTTTTAGATTTTAGTTACCAAGTACTGAAATACCTCAGCAGCTGAACTAAACTTCTGCAGCAAGTGAATTAAATTGCAGATTTTGTACTTTTAGAAGAAAGTTGAAGGCAACTGTTAAAGAAGGAAGTAGCTTGAGTTTTTATAATTCATATCAGTTCATATGTGAAGGACTTCTCTTTCCATTACAATAACTTCTAAGACTTTCACTTCAGCTACATTCTTATTTTTAAATAATTAAATTTTTATTGCAAATATATACTTCTTTGAAGTCAGTCATAATTTCAAATACATGTAGCTTCAATACATTAATGTAAATATGAAAATATAGTAAAATACAGTGTGTATATAGTAAAGGGGAATAGCATACAGGATTATCAAATGGATGTGATTCCTTCCTGAGCAGTCACCCTGCAAATAGCATCATTATAGATTATAAAATATCCAGATGATCACTTTATTGATAGCTTTGCACCCTTGATGTCTGTTCTTCAAACTGCAAATCTGATCCCTTCAGTCAGGGTTGGTAGGAAACTGTGGCATTTAATTTCATACATTCTCCTCTTCTAGTACACCACTCCTCTTCACCTGCTAACCCTCTGTACTGCCTCTTAAATTTAATTAGCCATGCAGTCTTTTCTAAGGTAAGACTGAATCTTGCATCTGACAGGTTATACCACCTTGAACAGAAGCCCACATTTCCTCTCTGTGTATCTAGTGTATGATTAGCACATGCTGATCTTCATCAATATGCTGCAAAGGGTCCCACACTGCCTACTAATGCTAATATTCCTACATTATAATACAGTACTGTCTGTTCGCCTCTGGCTTTTAATTTCTTTAATAAAACAGTAATGCGCCATGTTTTAATATTGTGGCTGTATAATTGTCTCAGGATGTGACTAGCAACTTCTCGACTATGATTTTTTTTCATAGCAAAATGTACATTTACTGAAAACTAAATTGTTCCTGCAAATCCTATAACCAAAAAAATGGAGAAAAGATCAGAATGTAATATACTGAGCCTTTTTCAAGGAAAAGTTCTCATTTTCCACTGAAGAATGACTTACTTATACAGCACAGTTGATTTATACTTTAAAAGTCACATTTTAAAACCTATTAAAATTGAAAGAAGTTGCTTGATACTAATGATTTGGCCTAAATATAGTTCTAGTCAACTGAAAAACATTTATCTCAGGAATATCTTTGAGATTTTCATTTTCTTGTTCCAGCTGATGGGTAGTAAACCTGAAACATCATTGAATGGGGAACCCCGTTTCTCAGCCACCATGTGTCCTTACACTTCAAAGTCTTCTTTGGTGTGTTTAGTGTCATCCTTTACCATTACTGTGCAAAACCTGGTGATACCTACAGTGTGAGTGTCATGTCTTACCATTGCCATCTTGTGCTTGGATTACAGAACACTCCTGAATTTTTATCAGCTTGACTTGGTGTCCAACAACCACCACCACCAACCCTCTTCATTTAACCTCAACAGAGACCACAGAGACATATGGTCTTCCTGATGCTCTGGTTACTTTTATCTGTATAGATGGCATCACTGGAAGGTGCAATTCTGACTTCTTTTCTAAGTGAATCACATGTGAACCTGTGCATATGAATCACAGACATAAAAAGTTGTTTTTTCTTTCCTGGATTGCAAGATGGAGCTGCAGTGTGTGTTCTTCACCCGTGGTTATCATGAAGCTGGACAGTACTCCAGAGAGTGCCCAGACACTCACAGAATCACAGGATCACAGAATGGGTCAGATTGGAAGGGACCACTGTGATCCAGCCTCCTGGCTCAAACAGGGTCATCCCAGAGCACACGGCACAGGATTGTGTCCAGATGGTTCTTGAGTATCTCCAGTGAGGGTGACTCCACAGCCTGTCTGGGCAATCTGCTTCAGTGCTCAAACACCCATACAGTAAAGGAGGTCTTCCTTGTATTCACGCGGAGCTTCCTGCGCATCAGTTTCTGCCCATTGCCTCTTCTCTTGTTGCTTGGCACCACTGAGAAGAGTCTGGCCCATCCTCTGTGCACCCTCCCTTCAGATACTGACAGACATTGACAAGGTCCTTTCTCATTCATCCCTTCCTAATACTTAACAGGCCCAGCTCCCTCAGCGTTTCCTCGTAAGAAAGATGCATCAGTGCCTTAATCATGTTTGTAGCCTGGGCGTGCTCCACATTTCAGGCACAGCCTCACTAGGACTGAGTAGAGGGGCAGAATCACTTCCTTCATCTTGCCAATGCACCCCAGGATACCATTGTCCTTCTTGGCCACAGGGGCACTGCTGGCTCATGGACAGGACCAGGTCCTTGTTCACAGAGCTGCTTTCCAGCAGGTCAGCCCCAGCCTGTGCTGGTGCCTGGGGTGCACTGTCTGGAAAAGTTTCAGGTCAGGAAGGAGGTGAGAATAGTAACAAGAGTACTAGTTGCAACACTGAGTAATAGGCTCATAGGTCTGTCAGGGAAAAGTGCTCTGATATCAATCTACCTCAGCAAATGCATAAAGATCACTGATTGATATAACCCTTACCCCAGAATTCACCATGTCCTCTATCTTATTTTGCCCTTCAAAGTCTGTCTGACTCTGTGTCTGATAGCCAAACCCTCACTGTGACTGCTCATGTTTCACATGTAGGAGTGACCCTGAAAAATACAGAGGTAGGAATTGCAAGATTTTGCTACTAATTTGAGGTGTATTAATTCAAAAGAAAATATGCTAGAGACCCAGAGCTATTCTGACCCACGAGACCCACACTCTCCAATGTGAGGTACCTAAGCCTTCCCAAAACTAGTACTTATTTTATTATCTGCTGTGTGTATATTAAATTTAACATTTCCGGTGTGAACTTCTTAAAGTATGACCTCTCATCCCCTGCAATAAAAATCTGTGTGCAAAATCTGCAGAAACTTAGAAGTCTTAAATTGCTTGCTGCCTCCTCAGGGCACATATGTGAATGTTAGTTGATTTGAAGAATAAAGGACAAAATGCCATTAGGATACAGCTGACTGATTCCATAGTCAAAATCTAGTGGTTTACAATGTGCTTATGTTTCTAAATCAGTATCGCTGTCAGCAAGGAATAGCCATTTCAGCACTCAGTACAATTTAGAGCTCCTAAAGGACTTTTCTTTGATGCTGTGGTTTCACTATGCCATTTATAGGAAGCAGTTGCATTTCTGATTGTTCTTTTTTCCCTTGATTGGGCAGGGTTATTTCTGCTACACTTAGAAACCCTGGTATTTTTGCTGATGTTTGGAGCTAGGTTTCTGATGCATAATAACACAGTTCTCACAAAAATCCTGAGTCCAAATCCCATTCCATCTGCAAACTCACTATCTGAAATTGCAAATTAGTGAACGCATTTTTCTATTTCTATTGCAAGCCTCTCTACTTTCTGTGGGACTGGTGTGAAAAAACCCCATCGAGTTACCCAAAGAAAAGCATTATGGAGAACTGGGCTACAAATGGATCACCAGGAGACCCCTTTCACTGAGGAGTCTCACTAGGAGATAAATCACCTCGAGGATGTATCATGCTATAGGCTGTTGTCTTCTTGAGTAGGAGTGGCTGATGAATAATTATTTGTGAAATTAACCATCCTCACTACCATGGTTGTCAAGGCAATGCCTTCATCAGTAATGAGAGATATATTCATGGGAGCCCAAAGTTAGGCCTGAAAAGATTCTTGCCTTGCTGTCCCTGCTCACTCAGTATAGTCAATTGTTAGAAACTCCTCAGTATATCCAATATTCACACAGAAACCCAAAACAACAACAACCACAGTTGCCCCAGTGCCTGGGACTTGGGAAGAAGTCCCAGTGCAGGGTCACATCCCTGGCAAATGTGGCCTCAACATCTCCCTCTCTTCAGAAATAACCAGGAGTCCCACTGCTGCCTACAGAGGCTTTTCTGATTCTCTGAAACTTTGCAACCTTTTTCCCTTGAACTGAAATATTTTGCAAAGTCATCTCCTCCTCCCTAAAACATATCCTAACAACTTCAACGGAAAGTGCTAAAGACAAAAAGCCTCGAGAAAGATGAGCATACAAAAAAGTGTGCTGACTTTGTCAAAATAGAGCAAAACATGACAGGAACAGAAAAATGGCTTCAGTGTGAGTGTAAGGAAATGCCTTATTTAGGGTAGAATCACTTTGAAACTCAAAACACCAAGCTGGAGGGCAGGAGAGTAGTGTGGGAGGGAGATTAATAAACTGAAACATCATTGCTCTAAGGCTTAGAAGCTGAATTACACATCAAGTAATTAAATATAATATTAATATCACAGATGAAACAAGGAAAAGCAGAAGCCACCGAATAATACTGAGAGTTAATAACAAAGTTCTCTGAAGTAGTTACATGAAGGGGTCAGAGAAGGTGATAAATAGTCATGGGAATTTCACAGGAGCACTTCAGGTTTTCCTAAAGCACTGTCCATCAATGATGTTGGTGAGATGAACTAACAACTAATCCTTAACAAGGACAGCTGTGGTGTGGATGAGGTGGTGGTGCATTAAACTCCCTGGGCAGCTGCCAGCCTCTGGAGCTGCGGAGGGAGGTCACCTGCTGAACATAGCCACACAATCCCCATGGGACAAGGAGCTTTCCTTCTTCTGCCACTGTGAGTGGAGGCAGTTTGCCTCCTGCTCAGGGGCACTATACAGTTGCATGGCCAGAAAAAGGCTCTTCCTGCTTTATTGGAAACTCCTTATTCCTGAACCCTTACTGCCTTCTCAGTCACATTTGGTCACCTCTCTCTGTGACCTGCTTCCTAAACCAGACTTTCACATAATGCTGTTTAAATAGAAGGAAAACATATGAGTGGGGTGTTAGAGAGCCAAACAGGTGTATAAGCACATAGCTACATGCAGCAGAGGGGAAGGCAGCCTGCAAAGGGGCAAAATGCCTGGAGGAGGCATGGCTAGGGGGAACCTCTTTCTAGCTGCACTTCCAAGGCACCCGGCAACTTGTTGACTAAAATGCCTTCCCAGAGGCTCCCTGTGAACTGATGCTGTACACTCTAAAACCAACAGAGTCCTGTTTCCAAAGTACTGACCGCTGGAAAAAAATAAAAATCTCCAAAGTTCCAAAGCAAAGCTGATGCTTTTTTAATATGTGAGTCAGACCAACAGGGCATTAATTGTGGTCATGATTTAATGATCATTTTTAAGCATGGCATTGACTAGACTTTAACACCTACATTATCAATGCCTATGTTATTAATGCCTGTTCATAACACCTATTTGCACTTCAAGTTCCATTAACAGTATGGATATTTCTCTTTAGAGCAAACACATTAACAAAGGATCCAGCAGCTGCTAGCCCTTCTGGTTCAAATATCACCTATTTTCTTATTCAAAAATTGTAAACAATTGATTAGGGATGATAGCAATGCTATAACAGAGTGCAGAGGGCCATAGTCTTTTGCATTCCTGACTCACTTTCACAAAGTAGTCCTGTAGGCAACTTGCAGTCTTAGAATACATATCTATTATTAAAAAGTACTATTTTTTGTGTACAACTCATCATTGCAGATGCTGACCGTACACAGCTTGACTTACTGCTTTCTGCATTACCTGTTTTGTTGCTAGGAAACTTTTGAACAAGAGCCAATGCACCATTCAGCTTGTTCCTTCATGTGCAATTGTATGTAAGAGGACCTAATTTGGTCATTACTTAAACAATGCCCTCCAGTTGTGGGGTTTTTTACATGGCACTGCTAGAAGCAGTGGTTGTGTGCTATACAATAACATTGGTTATGGGTATGAACAGATGTCTCAAAGTGAAAGAAGAAGAAAGGCAGGATTCATATCCAGTTTGGATTTTTTGCACAGAGAATTCATTCATCTGGAAAGCAAAAATGCATCTGTATTGTGCTTGGCCTCTCCATTTGGGCAGCGCTGTCCATTTTATATTTTCATTATTTGTACTGCAGTATAAGGCAGAATGACCCCTCCAGTGTGTGACCATGAGCCTGCTTTGAAGAGCTTATAGTCTGACACTGCATTTACTTTTATTGGAAAATTATTCCCTTTCTCACTTTTCCTGACCTACTGAACAGAACTTGTCTGGTGATCAGGGAATACGATATACCATTGCTAACAAGGAGGCTGTCACACTGTAGACTAGAGCTCTCTGGATACTAACCCACAGCTGCAGTGTAATTTCCCAGTGGCATTGCTCCTGTGCTTTCCAGCCTGAGTCACCTAAGGCAGCAGGAAAACAGGCATGCTGAAGAGCCAGATACCCAAGACTCATGAGGGGGTGACAATCAAGAAGACCTCTGTTCCCCTGTTCCCGATTGTGGTCACTGGAAAAGGCAATAGTTTTATGTTTTGGAAAATCCACACAAATCCATAACTATAGTTAAAACTATCTGTACCTTTCTGTACATAAAATATTGACAGTGATTTTGTTTCATTCCTTCACATTTCCTGTGAAGCTAATTTGACCTGTGCTGTGAAACAACTTTCAAAAATAGCTTTCAAAAATAGAGAAATTTTCCCCTAGGGTCATATATGCAGTGATGGCCCAGCACCTTTAAAAGTAACCTGGTGACACAGAGCTTTACTGAGTGCTGAACTCCAGAAAACTCAAGGAGGAGGGAACAATAAAAATGGGTTTGTCTACTCCACAAATGTGCCCAGGTTCTGAAGATTTTACTCTTCTGGCTCAAGTGAGCCAGATAACTTCAGAGAGGCAGGATGGTGCGACCCATTGGTGTGATGATTTGGGAAAGGCTTCCTAACACCACCACCATGCCTTCCTTTAGCTGTACAAGCCTTCAGACAGGTCACTGATGTGGTGACTACTGAAGCTGCCAATCTTGGCTGTGTGGAACTGCTTACTTTGGACCAGATTTAGAGTACAGGATGTTTTCTGTCCCTGTCTACCCTTTGCTATACCAGTTGCAGACCTTCCATTTCATAGAGTTGTCTGCCATTTCATTGGGAGTCCTTAACCATGCAGCTCAGAATATCCAAGTTTTCAGCATCTCTCTTGAGTTTCTCACCTATCCACAGAGACTCTTTAAAATGTTGAGTTTGATTGCAGATCCTGGTTATGGATAAATGTATGCTTTACTTTTTCTCTCTCACTTTTTAATTTCACACCATCATAACTGTAACATCAATGTTCATCATACATAAATTACATAAACTTTGAAATAGCATCCACAGCAGTGTTCCTTTAATGTTCACTGTTTCCCTCTGTACACCTAAAATTCTTCTGAAACAGATGTTGTTGGATATTTTTTATGTTTTACGTCTCTGTTTAAATATTCATGTTGCACTGCCCTTTGCATTTGTCAGAATTCGTATGTGTCTTCCTCTCAGGGAGTATAATATTCTATTGTCTTCATGCATAATATGGTATTACCATTATAGCATCATTTCTATAACAACGTAACTTTTCTTCGTGCTTTGTAAACTGGTAGTGTTTATTACAAAACCTTACAAACTAAGTAAGATAATGCAAAGAAAAGGAGGAAGCATTAACACATCGACCAAATGCTGAAATCCAGTGTTCCAGAGCTACTAATAAGGCAAGAAGATTAACACTAACCTAAGGATGTTAGTTCCGTTCCATAGCAGCTTTTCAAAACTGCTTTTTTATTCTGAGTTGAATTTGGAACAAAGCAGAAACAGAATTTTGATGAAAAATAAATTCTTGCATTAAAAACGAAGATTTTTGTGGATATGAAAACCTGATATTACAGGCCAGCTTGTGAAAACATTTTAAGCATTTTGCACTGACTAACATTTCCACCTAGGTCCAGTGAAGGCAGGGCACCACAAGTGAGGATATGCTGTACAATATATACATAAACATATATACAATAACATTGGAGTAGTGATTGGAGAGGGTTTTTAGTTCAGATTTCCACGTGAAGCAGGATCATTGCCAAAACAGGACAAGATCACTTCCCTCAATTGTCTCATCACCATTCTTCTATGCAGCCCATACCAGTACACAAGTACTCCTTAAAGGGTCTGACATCCCATTATCTCTGCAGTAAATTAGCACTGTCAAGGAAAATATTTAACATTGTAGGCAGTTTCAGAGGACTTGCTTTTAATGGTTCAATAAGAACATCACAGTTTTATGTTCCTCTGTGCTTTGTTTCCCTTCTCTTTGATTTTCTCCTTAGTGGCAAATTGCATTTTCAATGTTACATTTTAATAAGCTACTTTTTACAAATGAATAGCTTCTGGTTCCCCTGTGTTAGAGAACAAGACAAAACCACAGAGAAGATCATAAGTGTCTGAGGTGATTCATTCATTCTGAAGAAGTTTTTTCACCTGCTTAGATGGTTCATATTTTAGCTTTAAAGAAAAGGTGGCTAGTGTAATGTGGATGTCAATAACAGCTATCAAGAACATTTGAATGTTTCTTTTGTAGAAGAAACAACATTTAGTCTGTAAACATGGGCAAATTTTTAATTCTGGCTTTACAAATCTAAAGAAGAACTTTGGATGGTTGGTCAGAGAGCAGGATACCAGGAGCCAGGCCACTTCTTCCCCCTAAATTCCATGTGTTAAACAGATCTGAGACATGAATGGCAACTCTACAGCCTCATAAATTGTCATCGGGATAACAAATGCTTCCAGTCCTGACCTCTGAGATTACTTTGTCAGGATGCTTTATCAAGTTACCCAGGATCCGAGTTCAGTAAAACACTCGGTCCCACAGTTCGTTGAGGCAACACAGCTGTGTTGGGATGAAAGGCCATAGGTGGCCCCAGCTGAAGTTTGAAGGGGAGCATCAGTCTTCTTTGAGCAGCATGATTCAAAAGAGAGGATAAGGCAGCAAGACCCCCATCTGTTCTTTAGCTCTAGTTAAGGAAATTTCTTTACATAAGTCATTGCCTTAAATCACTGTCAACATAGTAACTAATTTCCTTCACATATAAAACATATTGTCAAATATACCACAGTTATTTGCTAATGGCTTATCAGAGGATAAAAATTATGATTCCTGCTTTGAATCCTTCAGTTTAACAAACCGTGTAATTTTCTCAGTAGCACACATAACTAGTGTAGCTTGGTTTCATCTTGTCCTACAGGAAGACCAAACAAATCACGTTAGGCAACATAACTCCTTGAGAATGGTCTATATATACCTTACTGGAAATAAAATCGATGTAGGGCTTTTGTGACTTCTGCAGTGTGTGAGAAACTTCAGATCATTGTGATCTGGAATATTAAATATGCTATGCACAGATCAGACATTATGCAAACTGAACAAAGCACATTCAGCACATTACATTTCTAATAAAAACTAAGTAACAGCAACTTCCAGGGCAAAAAGACTTAATATATTAATGTCACTTAAATATGTCAAAAAAGGAAAGTGACATTTGAGAGAGTGTAGAAAAAGTCAAAGTTTAACAAGGCCACTTTCCAGGGTTAGTTGAGCATACCAGTGAGGCACATTCACTACATGGGGTCTCTTCTAGATGGGAATCCATGCCCTGGAAAGAAGGACAGCATGTCCCTGCTTCTGCTTTGATTCTTGTTAAGTATTCCTAAGGTCTTCCTAAATATTCACATTTGAACATAATTGTGTAAACTATACTCACCTCAGATACTTCAGTGGCTCTCATACTTAGTGGGGAGATCTGCAGGTGAAAATGAGCTGAACTCCAACCACTAGTACCAAAGTCTTCAAATTTTTTAAGCATGTTACTGCAAGTATCACTTGAGACCATCCCTCACAACATAACTTCCAGAAAGAAGACTGTTTGCTTAATTAGGATCTACATGGATGCTACAAACTGAAGGATGCAATTAACTTGTCTAACTTCTCTCAACCTGCATAACTTGTTTCTTTCATATTAAAATGTCTTATGTGTTTCAGCTAGTGGCAGACCAAACTAGAATCATAGAATTGCTTAGAAGGGATAAGACCTTTAAGATCATCAAGCAAACCTAACACTGCCAAGTCCCCTCATAATCCATGTCCCTATGTGCCACATCTACACCTCTCTGAAATGCCTCCAGGGATGGTGATTCCACTATTTACCTGGGAAGCTTGTTCTGGTGCCTAACAACTCTTTCCATGAAGAAATTTTTCCTAACATCCAATCTAAACCTCCCGTCATGCAACTCAAGGCTATTTCTACTTGTGCTATCACTGATTACTTGGGATAAGAGACCAACCTCTACCTTGCAACAACCTCCTTCACAGACAGCGATAAGGTCATCCCTGAGCCTCCTTTACTCCAGACCAGTTTCTCCTAGAGAAAGCTGTGGGAGATGATGTCAAAGCTTTTACTGAAGTCCAAGTAGACACATTCACAGGCTTTCCCTCATCCACTAAGACGGTCACCTTGTCATAGCAGAAGAGGTTGGTCAAGCAGGACCTGCCTTTCACAAACCCATGCTGGCTGGGCCTGATCCCCTACTTCTCCTGTACATGCCATGTGAAGCCAAGATGATCTGCTCCATGACCTTTCCCAGAAATGAGGTCAGGCTGACAGGCCTGTAGTTCCCTGGATCCTCCTTCTGACCCCTTTTGTAGATGGGTGTCACGGGACCTCCCCAGTTAGCCAGGGTTGCTGGTAAATGCTGGAAAGTGGCTCAGTGAGCACTTCTGCTGGCACCGTCAGCACCCTTGGGTGGATCCCACCCGGCCTCATAGACTTGTGTGTCTATCTGTGTGTTGCAGCACGTCTCGGACCGTTTCCCCTTGGATTATGGGAGCTCCATGCTTCTACCCATGCCTGTCTTTCAGCTCAGGAAGAGTTCCAGCCAAAATTCTCCCTTCAGCTCGGCTGGGCTTCTTCCCCAATAACTCAATATTCAACACATGGGGTCAGTCTGCTCCTGTGCTTTCAGGATTTCCTTCCTGAAGAATGTCCAGCCTTCCAGGCCTATTTTGCCCCTCAAGACTCAGTCCCAAGGGACTCAGACAATCTGTCTCCCTGGCAAGCCAAGGGCTGCCAAAATCCATTTCACTTCCCTCTTCCAGAGGGGTAAGGGCTTGCAATTCTCATTGAAATCAAGTGCTCAACACCTCACAAAATCAAGCCAGTGATACCTCTTTGTTTCTTACAGAACTTGTCTGAGATTCATGTGAGAAAAAGAAAATTCTGTGGCAACAGCAGAAAAAACTCTCATCAATAAAACTGCCAATTATCCAATTAAAAATATGTATGTTGTTGGCATATATGATATAATAATATTCACTGAAAAAACCCCACACAACTATTTCAAAGAGCAACTATGCATCATTAAACAGAGTTAATGTGTTGGTATTGCTATCATGCAACATCAAGGATCCATTTGACTGCATGATGTATGTCTGCTGTGAAATTTCTTGGGCTATAGGTCTAAATTTTCAAGATGGCTTGAGAAAAAGTTAACATTTTAATTATGAATAAAATTTATTCTGTTACATTTTACAACAAGGGTAAGACATAGCTCATGATGGGACTTAAACTAGAGGAAAAGAACAAAACTTCACAAGTATTGAAGTGCAGCAGCACAGCCTAGAGTCTCATAAGGTCCTGGTGCTGTTGCATTGAGAAGGCTGAAAAAAATAAGCAAAATAGGTTAAAAATTCCAAATCAAAGTATAAATTTTAAATTCAAAACGTGTAGGTTTCTTTTGAATATTTTCTTCATAGTAGAGAGATATTTTGTCATTTAATATCACACATGGTAATTAATGATTATATCTATTGTTTGGGTTTTTGTTTATTATAGAGATATGACATGGTAGTTAGTTTGATGTGGATTTTCAAGTGATACATCCTAGAAATAAAAGTAAAACCCACCAGAAAACCAGAAAGGAGTTTGAAATTTACTGTGGGTGTGATATCCTGTTGTTCACTGCAATAGGTCCTGGTAAGGTTTTTCTAAAGAAACAAAACATACACATGCCCATGGAGAAGATAACTCGTCACCCTGAGGTACCTATCACTATTCCATGGGCAAAATTATGAACTGGAGGACATCAGGTGACACAAAAATGTGCCTTAGAATAGTTCCACTGCCAGCTTATTTACCTCAGAATCTTCTGGGGGAAAAGTATCTTCTGGAAAGAAGGACTCAAAGCAAAACTTCTTTCCACACCCAAGAGGAGCCCTTTTGAAATTAAAAAACCCTCCCTTTTTTTTGGCCCATTATTATAGAAAAACACTTCCAATGGTGGAAGAAGAACCATTTTTCAGACACCTGTGTTTAAATTTGTGATATCTGTGTATTTGATTGCTTAGTACAAAACTGGTGGACTTTCTTCTTGAGATGTCTCCCAAAGTATCCTGGGCTAAAACTGGTTGTCAGAGGATTGAATGACAAAGACGACAGGGAAAAGGGAAGGAGGGGAAGGTTCTTGAGGGAAAATGTGAGCTGTTAGGTAGAGAGGATCACTGTTTCCATGAGAGCACCCCTAAAATTCTCCCACATCCAAGTGCAAGCTCAGACCAAGCTGCAGGATAAAGATGGAGCACAGACTGATACACAACTGAGTAAGCAATCTCTGGAACAACACAGTCATTTTAATCTTGTCTCACAAAGTTTAAATTACTATCCTAGTCCACTTGGCTACTTTTTGATAGAGCCAGTCTTTGCTCTGAGGCATTCTGAAATGCAGGTGACTATTTTCAGTTTTTTGTGATTCAAACAGAACATCTCCTCTACCGGCAAGTTAAGGTGCTGATAGAAATCAATCTTCTCTGCCTCAGGAAGGCAGTTAAATGTAAAACTCTCATAAAACTGTATGTAAGTTACATCCAGTCACTTTGGAGTTAAATTTCCCAAGTGAGCCGGATTTGAGCATTGTAAGAATAAGAGGAGTCTTTCTGTTGAATGCATTGTATTCCCCAAAATCCTGAAAGATCTGCCTATATCCAAAACTATGCATTTTAACCATGTATCTGAAATACCTGAAGTGTTTTAAATATGTGTTTTGTACCTGTAAGTTAATCCAATTTAAAATAAAAAAAATAGCTGTAAACAACTTCTGAATCACTATGATGGTGACAATGAGCAATGAATTCTGAACAACCTTGTAGTTAGTAATTTTGAAATCGCTTTGTTAGTCACAGCATTATTTTAAAATCCTAGGATGGGTGCTATCAGCAGAGTGTGCCATTTTTCATTGAAATTGTGTGAAGATTGGTCCCAACCAAAGTTCCATCAGTGTATATTTGCTTTTAGAAAGTAGAGTGATACCATTCAAGCAGAAATATTGAGAGAGAAATGTTCATAAAATATGAAAGTTAAAAATACAGTTTTGCCACCGTGCTATTCTATATGAGACCTTAATTTAGTTCAACAATTAAAAAGCATATGAATGTATGGAAAATATACTATTCTTAATGTAGTGTGAGATACACCAGATTGCAAATTTTACAGCAGGTTAATTCAGCTTTGAAAAGCAGTGAGATTCTATTGGCATAAACAATAGAGTACACATAAACACATTGAAAAATCAGGAGATATAAGACAGCTCCATTTGCTTTCTGTGAGCACTGTGTTGATTTTTTTAAAATGTATTGCTTTCCTTTAGATAAGAATAGAGACTTTGATTTTGTATGTTATACTTCCGGAAACAGAGTGCAAACAAAACATTTCCAAGCTGCATAACTGATTTGGGGTGGGTATATAATTATCTTGATGTTCCTGGACTCAAGATCTTCTGTTTCCACTACTCAGATCTTTAGAGTCCTTATCAAAACAAGGATTCAGGCATCATCTCTGTCTGAAAATGTTGTCTTGCTGTGTTGTTTTATTTTTTGTTTTGTTTTGTTTTGTTTGAAGTACTTTGATCGAGGTGTCCTGGGCCACTCTGCACTGATAGTTGTGTCTGGTTGATGGCTTGGTTTCATAAATGTGCACTAATAGTCTAATATTTGACAATGGCTCTGCTGCAGTACAGGTTGTATAAAGGCATAAAACAGTGACTTCTCAATAGAGCCTTCAGTCTTCAACGGCCTCAGTTCAGACATAAAAGACCATCTAAAAGTAGTTTCAAAGTAGTCAGAGCCCATCCCTTTCATGCTACAACCATTACAGATATGTCCTTCTTGCCCCCTACTGCTGCCAGGACAATCTATTCCCAGTAGCTGCTCCCAGTTGCATGCCCGGTGTATTGATGGCCCATAGGAATTAGTCAAGGGCCAAGAAGACAGATTTTTATCACTATCAATTGCAATGTGGTTTTTGCTTCCCAGAGATCACTGCT
Organism: Pomatostomus ruficeps; assembly: GCA_013400735.1. NCBI lineage: Eukaryota > Metazoa > Chordata > Aves > Passeriformes > Timaliidae > Pomatostomus > Pomatostomus ruficeps. The sequence continues at coordinate 43,347 of VYZT01049970.1, read as the reverse complement.
GAGATGAGGATACTTGTTTCCATGTGACAGGAAGAAGATGGGCATGGTACCTCTTTGCTTCACCTTTTGTTTGTTAAGGCTGGGCTTATGTCAGAGACATAATGTATGATGTGGGATTTGTCACTGCTGCCTGTGGGTAAAGCTGCAATAAAACAAAATAAAGGCCATGCACTTTGATCTAATCAAAAACTATGCGATATGCAAACATCTTCCAAGGGTGGCAACATTTCCATGCCCCTCTAGATGATTTCAGTGCTTCTTCAAAAATCCCAGAACTTGAAAGTCATTACTACACCTGACTCATATCCCCACCAACCACCCCAACCACCCCAGTCAGACGATGGCTTGGTACATACTGTGTCTGTCATCATAAAGGACACTCGCCTACTCTTTAATTTCAACTCATGAAAATACCTTAAAAGTCTCCCTAAAAAGGCAGGGGAGTGTGACAGAAAGAACTTAGTAGCTTGACTTTGGGGGATTTTTTTTTTAGTAGAGCTTTATTGTCAGTGATTTCTTTTCTTATTATAATTCTCCTCATTACTATTTTCACACCACTCCAAAATCAAGCTTTCAGCTGTGAATGTGTTGTGGGTGGCTGATTAAATAATCTACTTTTACAAAAGTTTTGATAATAAATCTTGAATCCTTATCTTCCAGGTATCAGAGAAGAACCCCCAAAAGACAGAAGAACCCCAAAAGAAAATATGTATCTTAAAAGGATCATCAAGAAAATCATTCAACCACCAGCTCACTAATAAAACAAATACTTTTATTATTATTCATGAAGGAGCAAAAATCCTGCTTTAAGTCTGCAGACCTTGCTCTGCATCTCTTAGCATGGATTGAGAGGATACACATACTTTTACAGGAATTAAGAATGGAAGGATCAGGTTTCACTTCACTTTTATCCCTTACTTATAATTTAAATGATTGCACATCTCAAATAGACTTGCACAGGACTTAAATAATGTGTGAATTATCCATGCAAATAATTTGTTCATTAGGTGCAAGTGTATTTCCAAATGAGAAATAAATTTCTTTTTGAATAACAGTTATACTGAGAGTCTTGTTAAATAGGGGAAGTGTGTAAACATGGTTAAAGTGCCAACACAAACCCAAAATGCAGAAGAGAATTAGGATACCAAACCATGATTTGGAACAGAAACTGAGTCAAAATCTAACCTGGAATTAAGGTACATATTTTGTAACAGGCTTTCAGCCTGTGTCAGCCATTCCTGCTTTCCTGCAGGTTTAGTCATCTGTGCCTGAACTTGGGCATGGCCATGGCTTGACAGGGACTTGATGAGATGACCTATGTGAACAAATATTGTTCCACAAAGGAATAACTTGTTCAGAAATTAGATGCAAGGCAAAAAGGAAGCAAACTTTGCCCTATTAAGTCAAGGATACATACAAATACTCTGATTTAGTTGGTAGTGCATTCTGCTGAAAGTTTCTCAGTGATGATTAATAAAGAGAAAAATAGACACTTCATGATGCTGATGAACACATAAAGAAGATAATATGCATGAAGATTTTTTGTAAGCTCTTAGAGAAACATCCCTCATGTTACATGTGGATGTTAGTGGACATTACTCACAAACTAGACATGCAGTACAGACTTTCCACCCAGCTCATGAAGGGTACTGGTGCTAATCTGATCAACAGATGAAGAGAGCAACTAGAAGGGATGGTTTGTCAGGTATGATTCTGATAAAGAGCAGAAAATGCCTCTCTGAAAGTAGAAGGTAACTGAGGTGAGAACGGCCATTAAATGATGAAGTTCATGATCATTAGGGTAGGAGAAATGAAAGAAAAGCCCGAATTACAGATTTCAGAAAGGCAAACACCATTAAACTCTGAGGATTCCTTTATAACACCTTCTGTCAGTTCTAAAGGAAAAAGTTAGACGGGAACAAGAATAATAATTAATTATTACTAAGGGCATGTGTTAATTATCCAGTTGTGGAGGGGCATAGGAAGTCTAGTAAAAGATCATTTTGATAAAAAAATTAACAATCACAGAGTTCAGTTATAAGGCAAAAACAAAAAGAAAGGCTGAGCTACCAGGCATTAATACAAAGTTATAGCACAACTGCTTGAAAAGGCGAGGAATAGAATGAGCCGCAATTAACACATTAACACAAGGCACGCAAAAAAAAAAAAATAATTAAAGGGAAGAATAAGATAATTATTTTCACTAAAATATTCTTCATTAGAAAGAGCACCATCAAGTAAGGTAGCATAATTAATATGTGGCAGAAAAGACCTCATCTTCAAGTATTTAATATACTTGATTCAGCTGGTTCTGATGACTTCATCCCATGATACCTAAAAAAGGTTGGATAATAATTCTCTGCACTGCTAACAATTATTTTTAGTTATTAAAGGAGAAATGTGGTATTCATCAGGGTACAAGAAGCTTGTGTTAAAAAAATTCAAAAGGAAGAACCAGAGAGTCAAAAACCCCAGTATCTAAACTTCAGTTAATCAGAAAAAATGCCAGTCATGATGCAACAAATTGTTTGTAACTCTCTAGGAAAAAACAAAGAACAAACAAAACAAAAACCAACCAAACCCAAACAAACAAGCAAACCAGGAAACAGCATCAATTAATCTACCATCAGACTAGGTAAGTATAGCCTAGATTAAACTATTGGAGAGTGAGTGGAAAGTCATCTCCTGACAGCAACTGTGAGTGATTAAGAAGGGAGGACTGCATGCAGTGAAGTCCTGCAGAGGCCTCAGCTACATTCAGATATCTTAAATATCACCACTAGTGGTCAGGATCTGAAGACACCATCACTTTCAGAATAGCACCAGTCATTGTAACAATTAGAGTTCAATCATATCCTTAAAATTTGGAGATAAAGCTCTGACAACTCATGTGCAGGGACAATGAGGTACTTTATTTGATCCAGAAAAATTAACTGGGCAAGAAACAAATTTTTGTCTGTTACACAGAAAAAGAGAAGGGAGATTTTTAAAAGTGGAAAGCTGAATAAAAATTAAAAATATTAAGAAAATGCAAATACGACCCTAAAATGAAACATATCAGTTGAGCCAGCAAAGCACAAAAGTCAGTACCTCTGCTCTGCTCAGGGCTGATAAGGGCTTCTTTGAAGAGCTGAGTTCAGTCTGAGGCACTGTACTTCAAGAAAGGTGTGGATCAACTGGACAAAATTCACAGGACCGCAGTGAAAGAATAAAGGAAAGATTTGGTCTCGAAGTCCACAGTGATGGAACATTGAGCAAAAAAGACTGAGTTTTAAAATAGATTTTAAAATCCAGTGCTAAGTCTGGTGAAACTCCGGAAGAAATTTCTTGAAGAGGTAGGGAAATCTTATTTTTATGTCTTCTTCTCGCATCACTCATGAAAGATGAGCTTTTCTCTCAAATACTTGCCAAGAATAACAAAGATACAGTGCAGCACCACTGCACCAGCTGACCCTTTGAGATCCCTCCAAGCCGTATCTTTCCATGTTTCTAAGTTCTTATCCCTGGGCACTTTCCTAGATGCAGTTATTAGAAAGCAGCAAATGTATTACTTTCATTACTTTCTTCCTCTTTGTCACTGTGTAAGTGTGGTCAGGTTTCCAAAAAAACAAAAAAATCCACTGTTAAAATATTTCACGCTGTACTTCACATTAATTCTTTTCTTTACCACTACAGACACCATGTGGTGCTGCTGCTAACTGCAGTACCTCCCCTAACAGCACTCTGCTGTAGGAGTACATTATGACAAGATTAAAACTGGTGAAACCGTGCAGGTATATTTTATGTACATCTCCACATGTCAGGAAAGGGAATTTTTCCAACAATCACGTAAGACTGGAAAGAGAATTAAAGGTAGGAATCATCATGTTTGCCAGGAGAGTTAAATAAGTGCTGTTTGGGGTTACTCTGAGTTTCATTAGTTACCTGACCAGAGGCTCAGTCAGTCCTTTCTTTTACAAAACATGTTTTCCTCTGACATTTAAGCTCTAAAACCAGCAGAGTATCACACACATTAGTTCTTTAAATGTTTTGAAAATAACAAAGTCACAGAGGAAATCTCTGTATTTTTACAACAAAAGAGTATTCTACAGTTTTCATTGCTGCAAGTACTTTTAATTCTATCATTATATCTTGATGCTGGATTACATATAGATCTTCATAGTATGACTTAAAATCTGCACTAGTTCCTGTGATTTGTGTTAAATTATTCATGTCTGGAGATAAACAGAAAAATATTCCAGTCTATGATATCTGCTGTAACTAGTTCCTTATTTAAATCCCTATGATTTTCACTAGTCCATTACCTGTTAGATGGATTCTTTGTACTTTACTTTGTTAATATTCATCATATACAGAGGAAAACCATAAGCTTCATTCTCATTTATCACCATTTTGTATGATGAAGAGGAGAAAAATTACAAAATGTATAAGAAAAACAGAAAAACAAATATTAATAGAGACCTTTATGCATGTGTGAGTTTCTTCTTCTTTAAGATAGACTGATTGGCTGTCTTTGAAGGTACATTAAGGTACTAGCAGTCCCAGCTACAAAACATTGCATTTGTTTTTTAAAAAACAGTCTTAGAGTACATGAATCCCAACAGCAGCTGTGCTAGTAGGAAAGTTGTGCATTTTAAAGCACAGTAGTTTGGACTTCAGTTCCGTTAAAGTCTGAAGACACTCAGAGAAAAAACTCTCTGATAGGAAATATTTGTCCAGTTGCTTTAAATCTGGCCTTTGGAAGTTTGCTGCCTTGGAATGCTCAGGGACAGCAGTTCTGAAGGACAAATTTCTGTGTATTTATCATCTAATTAGTCCAAGAGCCTCAACTCATCCATGGTTACCATCTTTAGAGGCTGAAGAGGGCTGCTGCCGTGGCCTTCGGGGGCACATCACAAGCATGCCCTCATAGCTCAAAAGGCAAGATTGCAGCAAAACTGCACACAGGCAGCAGGAGATGTACCCTACCTCCTAGCAGAGCTCCCCTCCCCAGGATGCACTGCCGCTCCTCTCTTCCTCCTTCAGTATGGGCTTCAGAGATTTTCCTGAAGCGTTATGGTAGCCTGACATGAATGGAGGTGTCTGAACTTCATAGTCCAGAGATGCCCTTGTGCCATGTTACTGAAGAATTCAAGTTATTTGGTCTGGCAGAACAAGGCCACTAAAGGGCAAACAGCTCTTTTTGCAATGAACTCAGGCTAATTAGAGAGCCCTGGGCATCCAACCCAGCACACCACCAGTTAGTTGTCAGCTTTCACACTCTGTGACCTTGTTCACATTAGCTACATAAGTGCTGGTGCCAGCAGACAAAAGGAGAAGGAGGTGAGAGATCACAGAATCATAGAACTATTTAGGTTGAAAAAGACCTCTAAGGTCATTGAATCCAAGGGTTTAACCCAGCATTGCCAAGTCCATCATTAGTCTACATCCCAGGTGCCACATCTACACCTTTTAAACACCTTCAGCAACAGCAACTCAGCCACTTCCTTCGGCAGCCTGTTCCAGGGCCTGACAACCCTTTTTGAAGAAGTATTTTCTAAGATCCAATCTAAAACTCTCCTGGAGCAACCTGAGGCCATTTCCTCTTGACCTTTCATTTGTTACTTGAGAGAGGAGACAGACTCCCACCTAATATAACCTCCTTTCAGGTAATTGTAGAGAGATCTGGACAAAGACCAGGTTTGCATTGAACAGAAGTGACTGGGGGATCTAAACACCAACACAGTGTGCCACAGCACTTGAACATCTGCAGTGTGCTTATCCTCATATCCATGTTAGACCTATTTTCATTAAACTATGACCTTGTGCAATGGCTTTTTTCCTGTGACTGAGTCTACACCCAATAACTTCTGAAGTGGTAACTAATCTCAGCAAGATCTGATGGAATAGCAGCTATGTCAGAGAGAGAGTTCCTGAAAACACCAGATAAAGCACCTGGAGGAAGAAGACCTTAATTATTGCCTTCATGGAGGTATTTACCCCAGGAGAACCAGTCAACACAGGCTAGCCTGTATGCATCGAGGACTCCTTTGCTTCTTGCCTGATAAAGGATGTGGAGGCAGAGTTGTTGTGGTCTTGGAAGTGGGAGGGCATGGACATAGATCAAGTGAACAGAACACAGTCACACCTATTTATTATAATGTGATGGATGCACACCAGCTCAAGACCAACAGTACATGGACTATCAGTGCCAAGTACAGCAAAACCTAAGGTCATAATTTAAGAAATAAAGTAACTTTAAGAAAAAAGTTAAGTTGAATCAAAATACTTCACCAGAGAAATAATTTTCAAGAATTAGATATTACTCTCCAAATAAATTTGTTGCTCATTCTAAATAAAAGTACTTTAGAATGGTTTTGGATGAAAAAGACCTTAAAGATCATTTAGTGCTGATCCCTGTCATGGTCAGGCTGAGACACCTTTCACTAGACCAGGTTACTCAGATGCCCATCCAACCTG
>VYZT01049970.1:0-36828 GCA_013400735.1 Pomatostomus ruficeps | reverse complement strand
AATATTTTCCTAATATCCAATCTAAACCTACTCTCCTCCAGCCTAATGCCATTTCCCCTTGTCCTACCACTATGTGCCTTTCTGAAAAGTCCCTCTTCAGCTCTCTCGGGGGACCCTATAGGTACTAGAAGGCTGCTTACAGAGTGTCCCAAGAACCTTCTCTTCTCTAGGCTGAAAAGCCCCAATTCTCTCACCTTGTCTGCATAGGAGAGGTTCTCCAGCCCTGGGATCAACCCAGGGGCCTTTCTCTGGACTCACTCCAGCAGGTCCTTTTCTTGTGTTGAGGGTCCCAGAGCTGGATGCAGCTCTGCAGGTGGGGTCTCACCAGAGCAGAGTAGGGAGGCAGAGCAGAGTAGGGAAGCAGAATCGCCTCGCTTGACCTACCGGCTCTTCCTCTCTTGATGCAGCCTGGGGTGCAGTTGGCCTTCTGGGCTGTGAGTGCACATTGATGAGTCATAATTGAGATTTTCATCCACAGACACCCCCAGTTCTTTCTCCTCAGGGATGCAGTCTCAATCCCTTCTCAGTCCAGCCTGTATTTGTGTTTATTGCCTCTACCCAGGTGCAGGGCCTTGCACTTGGCCTTGTTGAACTTCATGGGACTTGCACAGACCCACCTCTCAGGCCTGTGAAAGTCCCTGTCGATGGAATCCCTTCCCTGCAGTGTGCCAGCCAAACCACACAGCTGGGTGTGGTCAGTGAACATGCTGAGGGCACTCTCAATCCCACTGTCCATGTCCATGTCGTCAACAAAGATGTTAGTGCCAGTCACAACAGTGGGGTTGTTGTTGTTGTTGTGCTGTCCCAACATGGAGTTGTTTTTTAACTTTTTTACTTTACATTTTACTGAAGTTCCTTTAATTTTTCCCACCTTTTTTCTGTGTCATGCTAATTTTCCCAGCTTCTTTTACAAAGAACTCTCAAGTTTTTCTGTTGCCTACACATCACTAACAGGGTTTCATTCATTTTTGTGCTGCAATTAAGGGTCATAATTTGTAGCTTGCTAAATGCATATAGTGGAGACACTGACAATGTCTACAGTAAAAATATATCATACCTCAATGTGTTCACTGTTGAGTTTAATACAATATATTTCTTGCCCTGCTCGTGATTATGGAACACAAACATTTTGACTAGGAGTGAAAATTGTCTTTTTATCTCAATAAATTAGAGTAAGTTTCCCAGTTCAGGAACATGTACTGGCATAGTGAAGGTTCAGAAAAGTTCTGTTTCACAAAGCTAAAGTAAAAGAACAGATTTTGAATATTCTGGCAAGATTTTAACACTTTAGAAAAATGTTAAACCACTACTTACACTGTTCTGTGTCACTCAGGATAAATGTCATGACTTGCTGCCCTATTTCAGGGAGACTCTTTCACAGCAATTCACAGATTTCTTCCCACTTTAATCTCTCCTGTGGGTTTGTAGGTCATGTCCAGGCTTTCATTCTGTCAGAGAATCAACACATGAACAGGGTTTACGTCTATTCCATGAATATGAAGTGCAAGTATAGGTGTATAAGATGAAAAATTCCTCTTCATTTAACAAATGTTTGGATTGATATGAAATAGAACGTTTATTTAGGTTTTGGACATTTTAAAAATTCCTTTAAAATGACGAATGTTGATGTACAGGTGGAAATGCATTTTGCAATACATTTCATTTTGAATTACTGTCTTTTTTTCTATTTTCTCAGATATTTTTACAGTTCTTTCTTCCTTCTTTTGGCAGACTGAGCCTTTTTGAGAAGCAAAACACTTTCACAAACTTTTGTGATTGTGCAAAGTCTTCTTGTTTCCATGAAAAAAAAAGACCCAGATTAATTGCTGTGCAGCACAATCCCCATTAATCAGACTTGTGGAGAATGTGTTCCTTTTTTCCCTCTCTCCCTCCCTCCCTCCATTAGTTCTAGATGTTCTTTTGAGGAATTTCTTAGCTGCAAACTAAATTATAGTCAACGCCGCAATTTCCTTAAGGCCCTCTGCCTCTTATTTTTCTTTTCAAGGGGGATGAAATAGCCCTTGGATTCTGGTAAATTATCACAATTATCTAAAGCCTTCTGTCCCATTTACCTTTTAAATTCCGGAACTAGTCAAGTGTCCAAACATGGAAAGAGACACTTCTGCACTTCTGCCTGGGATCAAGACACAAATTATGATTGTATTTTTAGAACAGGTATTCTTCCCAATCTTGCTGTCCTCTGCGACACTCTGAAGGGTCAAATTTCTGTCTGCAAAACAAGAGTGGGAGAGGAAAAGCAGTACCCCGTGGTGGAGGGGCAGGGCAGCAGGATCTGCTTAACCCCGGTGTGGGTGGGAATGAGGTATGTAGCGAGCACAGCCTTGACACCCTCAGCCCTGCCTCACAGCTTCAGCCCCACCCTCATTTTCCCTTCTATGAGCCCAGCTAGAGCCCAGCCTGCTCCCCTCTGTCTCTACTCCAGCATGTTAGAAACCCTCTCTCTCCTCCATTCCTCAGCTGACCCAGGAGCACCCTAGTTCTCTATTTTGTCACTTCTAAATCTCATGGCAACCCCGTCTGTCTCCCACTGGTGTCCAGCTCGGCTCTCTATCTCTGCATGTCCTCATCCTCATGCCCAGACATCTCGGCTGCTGCTTTCCAAGCACCTTGCGCAGAGTGGAGCTTGGGCTGCTGTGCTTATGGTGAATGTTTTAAAGATAAGAGCTTTGGCTTTTCTAAAATCAAATTCTTTTGTCCTTTCCACTCTCAATATATTTCCCACTTCGCTTTGAAAAACGTATTAGCTGAAAAGTAGGGATAGATTCTCTGTGAATATGTTGAAAAACACAGCTTTCATTTTTATTTAGAGCAGAAGAGCTTTAAAAAGACCACTCAAAAGTACTTTTCTCATTTTCTCAATTAGAGCAGTAGAAAACTAGTTGTGCTGACCTATAGTATTCAAGTGGTATTTGATTTCTTTCTCTGAAATATTAGATATTCAATCCAGCAGACTGCAGAACATTAACAGCTGTGTTATGCAGATACAAGGCATTGCTACTGTGGTGGTGCACGCTGAGAACACTAGATGCTCCCTGTGATCCAGTTTTAGACTTCAGAGCCTCCATAGTTTTCTCAACAAGTACAGTCAAGGCATATCCTTGCAGCCAAGGGGAAAAAAAACAATGTTGGCCATCGGAAGTTACCACCCAGAACCACATCAAGAACTGCAAAAGTAACCGTGATGGTTTTCTCAGCCTTTATAACTAGGGAGCGACGTGGCACTCTCAGCCTCCCAAACAGAGCAGCGCAGTCTTTCGGAAAGTTCCTCAAAAACAATTGGCCAGAGCTTTTCCCTGAATTTGGATACACCCTATAATACAGAGTGGCAGTTAGACTGAAAGAGACTAGATGAAAAAGAGAATATAAAAATACAATAGAGAGGTTTTGAAAGTAATGGTATGTGGGGGTTTTTTCCCACTCTCAGATGAGTAAGTTTGAGGCTGTGCAGCACAAGGTAAGGATTTAATAAAAAAAGCAGCAATTGCCCATCTTATTTTCAGAATTAAAGTCATGGAATGCATAAAAATCATTTGAGCCTAATTTATTGTGCAAATAATCCTTGGACCATGTTTTCAAGGCAGATTTATGTGCAGAGATCCCACTCAAAGTTTAGAACACTTTTTTTCTAACATCACCTGGTTTTTGCCACATAAGAAGTCATAAAAGACTGTTATTTTTCAAAGCTATAGTCCTTGTAATAATCAGATACATTTTCTATTCAAAGTCATTTTTGTTCTCGGTTGCTCTATATGTTCAGGCACTTTAAATGTCTTTCAAGGGTTAATGAGGAATAGGTATCCTAAGTCAACTCTTACTGAAATTTTCCAGAGTGAGTTCTGTTAAATGGGTCACCATCAAATTTAAAGGAAAAAGTCAGGCAGGAGGAGCCTGGAAAGAGGTGAAAAAGTCTGCTGCTTTGCTAGTGTGAAAGCAAAGGAGCCAGAAGATATAAATCATACAAAAATTCAGCTGACATTATTGATAAAAAAAGGATTGGCTATGAAAGCAAGTGTACCCCCCCTTAGCTTGCTTGGGAGTGAAGGGAGTCAGAAAATATACAGAGTTCTTCTATTTCCGTATGGTGGGAGTATCAAATCCCAGGGAGGATGGTGAACACTGCTGCCAGTTCCTGCAGCCTGTCCCTCTCCCATTTTCCTACCTCCCTGTCAGCCACATTCCTCTTGCTCAAAACCAGCCCCCCACACCATAGACACGCTGCTGCTCCTCTGCCTGAAAGGGAGGAGGGCTGGGCACCAGCTCCAGGAACCGTCTCCAAAATTTTGGATTTCCCCTGGTGCAGGCTGTGGCCAGCGTGGATGAATTTGACGTGAGCACCACAGACAGAGAAAAGTTTGCCTGGAAAGAGCTGCACCCTTTTATCACAACATCCACAGCCTCACTGACAGTGAGCACAGTGATCCCAGAGGGAACACCCACACCCCACCCAAAGGTGATGGGTGCCTTGAACTGTGTGTGTACCAACAATGGCTGAGATTTCCTCACAAACAACAGGAACATCCCTTTGAACTTGGGAGAGGAGAAATTGCCTTGGTCACCATTATGTCTCTGAGTCTGGAGAACTGGAAAATATAGGCTATATCCTGCCACCCCTTTTATGATCCATTTTCACAAATAGGTCAATCAGAAAGTATTACCTACATCAGGGAGATCTTCTCCAGATAACAATTTTTGTCATATTATATGCAGCATTTTTTCTGTTACAACCCTAAAATTCTGACTTATTTCTTCCTTTGCCCATATCACTCTTCCTCTGATTATCTCCTTTTACACTACCTGAAAGCCTCTTCTGCATAAGACCTCTCTCTGCACTCTGCTCATGCCCCCTGCCAGCTCATTGCTGTCCTTTGCTATTCAGTTGTCTGTCACACCTTCCTTCCCTGAATCATGCCTTCACCCTCTTACACTCCTAGGGGTAATCTTGACCCTCCAAGTGTGTTGATTTTTGTTGAGTTCTCCCACCTGCCTTGCCCTGATTGTGATTTCCCTGGCATTGAACATCTCAGATTTCTCATCACCATCCAGTGAGCATCTAGGAGGTACAGCACTCTGCACATCCTGCTTGAGGATGCTTTGGTTGGTCTGTAGGTTGCCTGCACTGCTTGTTGCATAGGAGTTTGGGAAGGCCAGGGAGAAGAGACATAAACTGTGTATCTCACGTCCAGTAAAAGAATTTCAGGTGGGGCGTAGGATGATGAACCATAGCAGAAGCTCAGGTGGTACATGGCATTTCAGAAAGAGCACATGAGCCAAGAAAGGTCAGACAATCAGCATTAATATTTATTATAGTTGGCAGGTTTTCACATATTCACATGAAGTCTTCATCCTCTAAATCTACGTTTGGTGCATAAGTACATCACCACCTGATTTAGAACCAACTATTTAGAGCATACAAACACTATAATGCAAATACACTTTCTCATACATGGTGCCTAAGAAAACAGAGATGCTTTTATGTGAATTTATAGATATTTTTTCTCTGCCAGGGAAATTGCTAGATTATCATTAATAACAAAACAAGCATTTCTAAGCTAAATTGTAGAGGTTTTGTTCACACACAGTAGAATACGTGTAGTCTCAAAACAAATACCTTCCAGAGGTGTTCAGCTCTTTGTCTCTCACGTACATACAAACATACACCGTACACTCACAGACACACACACAAACATATGCCAACATACTTGTTACAAAATTTAGACAGCCACATTTTGGGGCAAAGGCTTCCCATTTAATCAGACATGACCTCAAATCTGTCTGTATGTAGCTATTAAATTCTGACACTGTTGCAATTCAGGTGACTGCTGGGCCTTCATCACCAGGATCTATGAAATGGAGGGAGCAGAAACAACTGGCTCAGTCATCCAAGGAGATGCTCAGGCATCATAGGGCTTGCCACAGACTTCACAACCTGAATTTAGATGTTGCTTCCAGCTGTGCACTCCCTCAGAACATTACAGCTACTAGTCCCCAGAAGACACGTACCTGCACCTCTGTATTGCAATGTCCTGATTTTAAAGGCATGTTCTTTTTGCCAGCTCACTTTATTTTATGTGGAGATGAATGTGTGGATGTTCGACTGGAATCTGTTGAGGCTGAAAGGCCTCATGGTTGTAATACCATAATACTTGCAGAATGTTATCCAGAGGACCTAGAGAGGACCCAGTGCACTAAACCATTCTGCTGATCCTACCAGATGACCTGTCTCAAGATTACAGGGTATTAAAACAAGTGTGTGGTATTAAGAAATAAATCAAAAAATTAGTCTAAGAATCAGCTGACGGGTTCATGTTGAAAATCAGAAAAAATTTCAAGATACTTAAAAATAAATAAAATAAAATACTACTTTCTGATTTGTGGCAAAGATTCAACTTAAAACTTATTTAAATAATAATATTTCTATTTTCCAGCAGTATGCAAGAAATTTCAAAATGCTTTTATGAACATGTCCCTGGTTTTATAGGTTAAGAAAATTTAGGCACAGAAAGTGTTGGTGCCCTTTTCTTGAATCTAGATGACATCCTGTCTTTCTATTCTGACTTCCCCAAGGCTCACACAGATAAAAAAGCACAGGTCTTCAGACTACCAGGCTGTATTTGCAGAGTGTAACTCAGACATCTGCAGACTCTGGATCATTTCACCAGTTACCCCTCTGTGGCTCCTTTGGCCAATTTGCTCATTCAAGTTCTTCAGCCCTTGCAGGTAAAATTCAAATAAGTGAACAGTATCTTCTTATAAGGAAGAACTGTGGTTCTGAACAATAAATTAATTTACATTGTTTCTTTGACTTCCCAAAGTTCAGAAAATTTGTTAAAAAAATAAATGTAAAAATTTGAAGCAGGGCTATTATTTTAGAAAAACAATAGCAAGGGTTTGGGGATGTTGGTGTTCTCTCAGAGGCTATTGAAGCACAAAGTACAAAATATTAGGGATGATTTGGGGTTCATGAAAGCCATCAGGCTTTACAGGAAAGGAGGTGGAGATGTCTGAATCTGCAACCAGTAACTTCCACTTTGGCACAGTTAGGGGAATTTATTTGCTGACATCTGATCATATCCAAGTTGATGTTCCCCTTCCACTGGTTAAGCTCATTAACTGGATGCTATGTGAGGCTTTAGCACTGTTTCACAGTCAGAGAGAAAGATGAAGACTCCTACAGAGATACTCTGGCTGACTTCCCAGGAGCAGCTCTGTAATGTAACTGGTCTTCCCCAATACTGGCCTCTGCATTTTTCCAGCATTTTCCCTTCTCTTTCCTTCCCTTCCCTTCCCTTCCACCGCCTACTCTTCTTGATTTGAGTTCTGTTATCTCTATTATGTGTTCTCTCATTCTCTTGCTTTCTTCAAACATTTCTTTAATTATAGCCTTTATTTATCAGCTGCCCAGGGAATTTCATTCAGTCCTCCCTCTCCATTCTTCTCAGGAAATTAGGGTAGGTAGGAACTTTTCAAGGACTGGATCAATTTGTCATGTGTGTCCCACTTCCCTAGTGGAAAAGGCATCAGCTGTTTTGAAGGGGAATACTCCCCAAGGTAGCTTACCACAGCTGCAAAGAGAAGTCACCTGGGATAAGGACAGAGAAGCAGCTGCAGGAGGATTTTGGAGCAAGAAGTTCACATAATTCCACCTACCATATTGGTTAGGAATATTTTAAGAAAATTAGATGGCCCTAAATCCCAAGACACCTCCTGTTTGAGGAACAAATACTACTTATGTTAGAACAAAATTGGTCCCTAACAAAGATATCCTGTTGGTTTCACCTTCCCATAAAAAACAAAGCAGCCACAGTGACAGGGCTGAGTGCTTCTAATTTTATTGCGCAGGGATATCCAAGAGAGACAGAGAGAATTTAATGTTTTAAAGCATCTTTCCTTCCCTCTACCTGGTTTTGCCTTTTCTCAGAATTTCTGAGAAACTTTTGCTCTTATTTGGTAATCATATTTTTTTCCCAGAGCCTGATGATATTCCCAGAGTTGTGCTGAAAGGCCCCTACATCTGATAGCATATTATCAATTTTCTCTGTGTTGCTTGCCAAAACATTACGTTGTTCCTCCTTCTTGGCACCTTCTTAAATATTTCACCAAACATCCTGAAGATAGTAACCCCCATTGTGACAAATGTTCAGCAGGCTGGAGGGCTCTGTTGTTCTTCCACACCACCCCAACAAACCCTTGACATAACCCACTCATCACAGATTCATGCCCCAATGCCCCACAGTCATCCATAGTCCACTCCCACTCATACTCTGCTTTTCCAAATGCAGTTTCCAAGCCCCCTGAGACTTCTATGCACATTACACACATTTTGTACCTCAGCATGCAGCATATATATTTTTTTGGTGAAGAGACTAAGACAAAAGAACAGACAGTAACAATTAAAAGTGCTCTTAGTGCAACACAACATCTGCATAAAAACTTTCACAGTGATTTGTGTGTGTGTTCATAATTAAGGCCAGGCTGATTCCCAAAGCATCTCTCACCTTGGGTAAAGTGAACTATATCAAGCTATGTATCAAATAATCAGCAGGGTTTATCAGCACTAGGATATGATCTGAGTTTTCCAAAAATATCATCTAAGAGATAAGGGACTAAGGGAAAAATGTGAAAAAGGGTGCTAAGAAAATGTTCCTGCCATACAGTGAAACTGAAATTAACTGAGGCTGAAGATGTGGGAAATCACTGGAGCTTCAGGATGCTATGCATTAATTTGAATCCTTATTCCTTATATTCTTTTTCTTTCCCTGGTAAATGCAGAGCTACAAGAAGAATTGTTGGAGCTGAGATAGCATTTTGAAAAGGGAGAAAGGCTCTGACAGAGGACGTGTCTTTCTGTGTCCCTCGCCCTGGCTCTGCTCCACAGAGTCCACGTAGTCAGTGGGCTGCACACCAAAAAAAGAAAGGGGAGGAGGGGAGAAGGAAGGATGGACTGAGGGAGGAGCCCAGCTAGGCAGTTACTTGGCTGCATAATTTTTCTTCACCCCATTCTAAGGACAGGGAAAAAAATTCAGGAAAAGCTGTATGAAGCAGGACTAATTCCTCTCAGTCATCCCCACCTCTCTCCAGTCACGGTTCTAGCAGCGGGCGAGACACCAGCACCATTGTGGCCACACTCTCTGCTGAGCAATCCCAGCCCCTGGGAGCAAGACAGCCTGGAAGCAGGGGAGGAAGAGGGGTACAGACAGCTGGGAAAACAGTTGCAAATTCTGTTTGCAGAGCTCTGGCATATTTTTTTTTCCTTTGTACCTTAGGGGAATGGTGTTGGCCATACAGCTCCTGCTTCTGGATTAGTTTCTCATTCTCATTGTCTGGGATGATGACTGCAAAGACCTTCATTATTTTTATGTTAATAACAGGGAAAAAAGAATGACTGCATGTTGCTGTTGTGGCAAACTATTTCCACAGACACACAGCCAGCCCTCTCCTGCTGCATGAAACAAAAATGTTTGAAGAAATGGGGCACACACAGCTGTAGTTTAATGAAAAGCTGCAAAAGGAAAAATCTGGAGGAATTCCTTTCTCCCCCTGTTTCCTCAACCATGTACTCACTTGCAAGCAACTACAGGCTTGCAGCAGAGAGGTGTTTTCATTGGGAAAGGTCCCAACAGGCTGATTGGGTGGGCCATTGCCCTTTGAATAAATGCCAAATCCAGCAGTCTAGTAAGAAGGAAATTTTTTTGGAAATTTTTCTGCCTCAGGCCTAAATCAACAAAAACTGGAATAGACATCCTGGAGGTAGAATTGTTGGGGTTCAGGCAGGAAGGCAGGTGTAACCAAGATTTCTGTCCACTTCCCTACTCATCTGAAAGTTCTTCTTTCCCATTAAAGCCAAAACTGTTTTGCAGAGGTCTGTTTCTTTTGCATTTAGCAACAATTTTTCCCAGTAGATTTTGTGCAGTGGAGAGTTTTGTAGAGTTCGGCAGCAGTGCATGTGGCACCCGCTCCCTCCTGCCACTGAAACTCACCTCAAAGCAGCCCTCAGACCTCTCTGCTCTATGCCTCTTGCTGGGGAATGTGAAAACAAAATGTGAGTGGCTAAGTAAGCAGCAGCTGGGGAGTCTTGGAAGGAAAACACTGACCACATATTCAAAATGTGGTAAATTGAAACAATTGGCAGCAAAATTATCAGTAACTTAATGATCTAGTCTGATTCTAGAGAGTTTCATAGCACAGAAAATGTCTGGACACTGAATTGACCTGTTTTTGGTGCAGTCATTACTTCAACCTGGAATAGTTTATTTAGGCTGCATGGCCTTCCTGCTTCTTGCCTTGTCAATTAATTTTGGATGGACAGGAAACCACGATTCTGCAAGGTTCTAGTGTTTGCTATCGAGGATACAGTTCTTTTCCTAACATCTTTAAATACAATCACCTATGGAAAAGAGGCTGTTCCACAGTCATGATCAGCAGGGACTGGCACAAAGCAGACGTGCACCCACATAATTGTAGGTGGGGGCACACATGTATTTATAGGACTGTGCAAATACCTAGGACATGCTCTCATAAGAATTGTGTTTCTCAGTTGGTTGTTCTTAGCACTTTAGACAAAGGTCATTCTAACTGACAGAACATAGTTGTTGGGATATGGGCCAAAATAACAGAAATAATTGTCATAAAAAATCTGCAGGTTAAGTTCAAGGATGGCATGTAAGCCATATACCCTTATAACCAGGGTCAAGGGACTCAATGCTCGATCTTTCCTTGTGTTGAGGAGAAATCAGTTCTTATCCTAGCTTCATGGCATCGAACTAAGAAGTAGCCACTTCTTAGGAGAAGGCAGGCAAAAGAGCAGGAGAGCTGTCTTTGTCTTTTACACCTTTTCCAGATTCCCACTAATTTTAGTTTCTTTCTACCAGAGAAGCTGGAGGAGAATACATTGCTCTTAAAATCTGTTTCAATTAGATTCAACTGCTTTACTTCAATTTATTTTGCTTTCCATCTGTTTTTATTGTTCACACAAATTCTTACATGAAGCTCACATAAACCCTTCAGTCTTTAAATTATATTTGAATTATTTGAATGTATATTCTCCACATAAAGAAAAAGAAAATTGAAAGACTGATATACTGAGCTTTTTAAAAAAATGTTGATAAAATGAGGAAGTCTGCTCTCATTATTATTATTTGTGACTAATTACCTACTTTCTTAGTCATGAAAGGAAACTGGTCTTTTTGTAGAAGTTGTGCAGCAGAGGATTTGGTGTACGTCCTTGGCTTGGATTTAGTGGGTTCACATGAGGTACATACCATATTGCCTGCTGAGGAATCAAAAAGCAGTAACTCCTTAGGGCTTCTGGTAAACCAGCTTCAAGAGACTATCACAGTACAGGGGCTGCATAAAAATCCATAGTCCCACCTTGTTGCAGGAGTGAAGCAACATGTGTGGGAAGGTGGACTGAGTGAATGAAACCCAACAGATGGACAAAGGAAGGTTTGGGCAAGAGGGAGCTCCCCACTGCTGCCGTTCTTTGGTGAGTCTAATTGCCATGCCTGGCACTGCGGTCCAGAGAGATCTGAGCAGACTGGCCAGAGTCTCTTTGGAATTCCCACTCTATCATTTAGGAGAGCTGTATTTGGCAAGCAGAGGCTGAGACCTGGACTCCTCTGGTCAATCCTAAATAGCTGTTGCTACTGACAGCCACGTCACATCTCCTACCTCAGCCTGCATTTTTCAATTTCACATAATTCCCTGTCATCTTCATCCCACAGATCATTGCCTTGCTTCAGCAAAGCATTTAAGAAATATTTTCCATGTAGGTCTGTTTGCATTAGACAAAAGTCACATCTCTAAATTAGATGCTAGCTTGATTTTGCAGTTGGTTTTGTTTTATAGGCACTGCAATAACTTCTATTCTAAACAGCCTACAGTCTAAACTAGGCTAGCATGGAAAGCAGATCTGGAGCTGCTTTGGGAAGCGCTGGTATGCACAATGAATGTATATACAACAGGAGATGAACAATCCTCTCAGACTGAAATTAAAGTGCTTTTAAAGCTGTGAACTTTGAAGCAATTGCATAGGCTTTCAAAGAATTCCTTTGCAAAAGGCTAAATTTACAGTATAGCACACTCAGTTGTTCTGGCAGCATTGTACTTTCTACACTTCTGCTAATAGCTGAATTTAATTACTGTTACATTTATGGATATACTTACCAAACTAGAAGAGCTGCATATGAATTCCATCAGTTTCACATAAAATGAAGCAAATGCAGAGATGTTGGCCTATGGAGAGAATGTGGAGAAGTTTAAAACAGAGATTTCTACAACTGCTTCTAAGTTTCCTTTCTTTCCCTATCTGGTTCAAGTGAGTTTTAACATGCAAGAAAATTGGGGAAAATAAACTCTTCTGTCTACTGCAGTGGAGTCAGCAGTCCCTTCCATGTTGTGAGAGGTGAAGTCACTCGGGGAGAAAAAAGGTGCTCAAGTTTTTAAAAGCAACAAGGGTGAACTGTACCCCTCTCTTTACACTGTCTCTGGCAGTAATTTTGTGCAAAAAGCACTAAGAGCAGGCTTCTTGCTCATTCATCTTTGATCCAAACATCAGCTGCATCATCTCATTTTCCCTTCCATTCAAAAAGCAAAATGGCTTGTGCAGAGCTCCACAGTCACAGTCCTACCACCTAAGTGTGAGGCTCCTTGCAGCTTCTTTCTGTTAAGGTCATATTTTTTTAGATTCCTTTTTGTTCTCTGCTCATCTGGTATCCCCAGTCTGTCTTACAGCTGAGTGTCTGACTTTTTATTGGTCTCCAGGTTCACCCTGTGTTTGACACATACAGTGATGCAGTTACCACCAGGGAAGGGGACCAGGCAAATAAAGCACTTTCATTTAATTTCATTTCATTTACAGTTGGTAGTACTCTTGAGAATAGTCACTTGATAAAGAAAAACCTAATGAAGATGCATTTCTCTGTGGATTTAGGTTAGGACAGATTGTACTTCCTTGACATTTAAAATGTCAGAGGAACGAAGGTAGACTGATAACACAATTACAAATATGATTTTCATTGCTAGCTTGACTTATATATATCATGGATCAATTATCCTAGCTACTGATTCAATAGAAACATAGAAAAGCTAATTTCTTAACAGTGATTTTAGCTGGATTTAAATCAAAGCTAGGAGTGCAATTCATACTAGAAGAGTGCAACTCAGTCGCTCTACAGGAAAAATGTAGGCTCCCCGAAGCAGCAGAATTTTTTTTTTTTGCAATGCTCCCATTACTTCTTTCTGTGAGAACTTACTTAAAGCTTGTGCCTGAAGCAGTATAAGAAAAATCACTGAGCACTAATATCAGTAAATTTGAACATACTTTAGAGCAGTAAGAGGTTAACAAAGAATTCAAGACAGATTTTTGGCATCTTTAGGAAAAGTAGTGACTGGAAATTAATTTATTGTAAATCTGTGAGCCATTACAAACAAAACAAAACCAAAACAAAATGAAATAAAAAAAGAGAAAGAGAAACAAACGAAAAACCCAAACTAACAAATAAGAAAGTAATAGAGAAAAGGCTGTAGTGAGGTGGAATAGAAAAATGTACAGGATTGAACTTTAGGTGATGATACTAAAATGGAAACATAATAAGGAAATATTTTGACTAAATGATTTAGGCATTAAATTATTATCTCTAGTGTAATTTGACTGATTATTTAGAACATTTAAGATGATGCACAGGCGTCAAGTTGGCAATCAAGTTCTCATTCCTCAGCTTCCAGACAGGAAGAAGAATGATTTCCACCTTAGAATATTGAACAAATTCTTCTGTTGTCAGAAAGGCTGCAGCTAACTGTATACGTGTTAATTTCAATCAGGCTGAATTTTAATGTGTGAAGCTTTTACAAACTGTCATAATAAAAAATAATGGAACCTCAGGTTATTGTTGCAACTTTAAATGGTCTACTGGTAATTATCATTAGCATTTTTTGTTACCCCATTTCTCTCTAAGGTTCATTAACCAAAAATCACCAGCTTTCATTTAGATAAATCATTAAGCAGCATAACAGCAGTGTTTTTGTAACTAAGGATGCAGAAGAAAATGTTTTGGGCACACACAAGAAAGGACATAATTCCAATCACAGAACACTTCATGTAATCATAGACGGAAGTTGAACATCAGGGAGTCAACTGGATATTTAACCCTCTAAATAATCATGCCACTTGACAACACAAAGTTAAATGATACAGTAATGAGTTTAAGCTAGAAATTATCAGGTTTATAATCATCAGATCAATCAAGTTGAACATTCTCCAGTACAATAAAGGCATTTTGGAGCAACAGCTCCAGTTCCCTCTTATAAACAGACTGGAAGCAGAGACAGAACAGAATTGTCCTCTGTCTTGCAGTAATGGCCACTGAAGAAATAGATGGAAAGGACCATGGAACAGGTCACATTTAGAGTTAAGGCAGTTTGAGTGTGGCTGTAAAGCTGTCAGATTGAACTCTCTTCATGTGTGTGCTGAGCATGAATCATCCATTAGAACTATCACAGGGGGTCATCAACCCCAGCTTCTAAAAGCTAGAAAAATGCTTCCCTTTAGTGGGCAGGTATCTAAGGTGCATTATCTTAAATGGTTCCTTTTCAGGTGCTAAATTCATGTGTACATATATGATTTTGAAACGTCTCAAGTTAGATGAGTTGAACTCTATCCAGCTGTGTCATGGCGGCTCCATCTTGGGCTGAAGAAAGTATTGAAAAAACAAGTATGTAGCCCAAATTGTAAAACTGTACTTATGGATCTGACATTCTTTTCCACTAGCTTTCAAATATTCCATTAAATCCCACACTATGGGTAGGGCCTTTCATATCCTGGCTTGCTAACTTGCGTTTTTCATCTTCTCTCCTTTTAAGAAGACTGATAATACCTTCTAGTGAATGAAAAATTGTGCTGTTTAACTGACATAAAAATGTCAGCCAGTTTTTTTATTCTTATAAAGTGTGACCATTAATGGGGCATGAAAGAACCAGCCTAAATAATATTAACATTAAACAAGCTTCAGAATAAAGCTTAAAGCTTTGCAAACTTTTCATAGGATTCACAGTTACACAACTGTAAGTCTCTTAAGGGATTACAGGCGGTCTTGCCTGAGATATGAATGTTTCTGAAAAGTGTCATGACAATCTGCTGGGATGGAGAGAATTCACAGTATCCCTGATAATTCTTTCTTCTTGGTTTTTCCAGTGTTTCTACTTCCAAATTTCAAATGAGGCTGACAGCTTTGTGATTCCTTAGATCTGGAAGTATTGTTATGCAGCCATCTATGAAGTAAGGTTTATAGAAGAGTTAATATCTTTTATTAGCATATTCATGGTAAACACAGGCTGGGAAATGTTAATTTAATTAATTAGACAGTTTGAGGAAAGAAGGATAACTGCTACCTATGGAGAGAGGGGATGTTACCATGAGATGAAATAGGAGCCTTTTCCCTACACATAGGGGGCACTGAGAGGAAAAGAACAGGTAATTGTGTATCAATGAGGAGTTAAATATATGTGAAGGATAAGAAAAATTATAATATGCAACAAAGTCATTATCTCTACTAGAGTCCTTGAATATGACAGACAACACCTTCACAGACTGCATTTCCCAGTCTTGCCTTTCAAAGATATTTTTGTAAACATTCCCATCAGCTCCTCTCAATGAGTAGAACTGATAGGTCAAAAGTAGATCACATATTTTGAAAATACCCCCCCACTGGCTGATGCATATTCCTGTTCTTGGTTTTCTGAGTTCATACTATTTAGTGTACAGCACTTGCTTGGTATCTGGGACACTGCTCTGTAAGGACTTTTAGGGACCTAGACAAAGTACATAATTCTCTAGGGAACTGCATGTGTTTCATCTTTGGGTTTGCCATCAGACATCTCATGTGTGCCACATTTCCATTGCTACTGGCACAGAGCTGCAGATCTCCTCTCCTTTGCAGCACTCAAGTATGGTAGATGCACAGCTGTATTCCCAGTGCTCTTTACTGCAGTCTGACAAAGGAAGGGAGCAGATCCACACAGCAGGGTGCTCACAATCAAATTCAAAACTCGTGAGTGCTGTTGGATCAGCAAGATCCAACTGTGTCCATTTTTCCTTTCAAAGTGAATTAATGAGGCAGTTTTGCCAGCAACAGAGAATTCCCAGCCATGTGCCTAAACTGATGTTCTTTAAATGTGCTCCACAAGGCCAGCACACCCATCTGCCATGGGGATGCAAGACGGTGTGATTTACACAGATCTACACCCTAAACCTAAATGTCTTGGAGCACTTGCAAAGAGCAAAGATCACTTCTACCACCACAGATCTGTAAGAGTACATCTGTTGCAATGGGTGCCTTCAGGAAGTAGTTCCTAAACAAAATTTCTTTCTTGACGCTTATATACCTAGTCTTAAATATGGAGTTTGTCCTGATTTCGCCAATATTGAACATCAATTTTACTTTGGAAGTATAATAATATTTACTTTTACTCTGCAAAAGAGAACAGTTTTCTAAAAAGAAAAAAAAAAAGCTAGAATCTCACCAATGTGGCAACCTCTTGGTGTGCCTCTCTTCCTCTTCCTGTCTCTACAATTTTTGCTTAAGGAGCCCTCCTCTCTATGTTCTTTCTCTGATGTTCTGGGATAAACATTAAGATCTACTTTTTTTACCAGCTGTGACATTCACTTTACAGCTTTGTCAATATGTAGACAATTCTGAAGCTACTGCAGACATAGCCCTGTCATAATTCATACTCTGATTCTGACGGATGTACTGGTATCATGCTGCAGTGAAATGCCAAAATACCAGCCCCAGATGACTGTCTAGATCTCCTATCATAGCTGAAGGCCTAGTTCAGATACAAATCCCTTTGTTGTTGACATCTACCTCTAGAGAAGCACACTCTACCCTGGGACCTCCAAATCAGAAAATGCACTGAGTTCTGTATAGGAAAGCAGAGCATGGGAAGGGATCATCAGGTTCAATGAGCCCAGTTGCCAAAACATAAATTACAGTATAACAGATTTCTATTTCAGGAACATCTGCAGAACAATCACCACACATGACCCTGCTAAGGAAAGCAATTCCTATTGCATTTTCAGGTTTTTTGGCTGCTGAAAATATCTTTCTCTATGTCAAAAGCAATATAGCTGACAAGTATATGTAACTGATAGCCTTAAAAATAAATAAATTCAATTCCTCCTCTTCCTTTCATTGATGAAAATCACTCCTTATTCATCTTGTGAGGCTTTCAAATGGCAGTTCTATCTGCATTTTAATTCTATTATGCCAGCTATGGTACTGAAAGAAGACTCATATTCTGAGATTCCTTTATTTGCAGCCTGGTTGGATCCATCTTCAGCAGTTTCTTCTTGTTGTGTTGCATGGATTTTCACAAAAGCTGCAGATCTCCACAAGTCTCTCTGAAATAACATGTTGCAGGTAATTATTGGTTTCTTGGAATGCATTACCCTCTACTTCGAGCCATAATTAAAGGAATCAAACTTTGGAACAGTCTCTGGAAATCTGAAAATAGGAGTTTAATTTACAAATGTTAGGGTGGAATGGGAAATGAGTGAGCCAAAATCAGCACACTACAATGCTTATTTGCAGTACTCTCAAAAGGGCATCCCTTTCGTTTTGGCCACCAAGATTTATCCAAGGGGTCTTGTATATATATGGGGTGGTGAGAACAACAGCAGGTCCTCTCCAGAAACAGCAGAGTGCATTTATTATCTAGACAGAAAGACATTGCTTGAAATTACATGAAGGGCTACCATCAAAGGGAGAATATTGTCATAGGGGAAAAAATTGTTTGACACAGGGCCTCTTCTTATTCCTGTTCATCAGTGCTGCCCACAGACTGGGTGCTGAAGTCCACATTTTAAACCACGATCTGGGGATATGTTTTTGTTTTAGACAAGCAGACACCTTCAGGGCTGTGAAAGGGTTATGTGAAAGGACAAGGCTTCTGTTGTGCTTTCTGTACCTATGCCTCCTTTACGTTAAGTGGCTGATTTCAGAAAGAAAAGTCTCAAACCTTTGCTAACAGACTCCAGGCTAAATCCAGTTTATAGTTCATAAAGGGGACTTTTAACCCCTTTTCCAAAGTTCTTAAGATATGGTCTATGAATATTTCTTCCTTAGTAAGTTCTGGGTTATATTCAATTCTGATAAAATATTGGCAGCAAATAGTTTTACATGATGGTCACTACAGATCTGGGAAGCTTCACTATGAGGTTAGGTGTCATGAGAAGATAAGCCCAGAAAACTGAACAGTGCAAATAACTTGGATTGTATTCATTGGATTGGGTTTTGTTGGTTTGGGGTTTTTTTAAGTTTTTGTGTCATCATGAAATTTTTGTGAATTCTCAGCAAATAAATGCATAACCTTCTTAATGAAAAATGGAGCAAAATATTTACCTAGATACTGATTTACAAGTATTTCTTTCTTCTTTCATCTCTTTCTCACTACTTACTGGCCCATTTCTTCTTTCCTGCCACAATCTCTCATTTGTATAGTTGGAGGACATTTTACCAGTTTTATAGAATCTGACTCATTTTCTCTTTCCCCTTCCACTCCACTCCTCTCAGTACTTTGAGGTTATCTTTGAGGTTCAAATCAGAAATCCTGAGACATCATGATTTTCCCAGCTCTCTCTCCTGCAGTTTTAAATAAAGTCATTTAACTTAAAGATTCTTCAGAAATGTCTCAAGGGTTTTTTTCCCCCAATTCATTCAGGATATGAAAGACCAAGTATTCATTTTTGTACATTCCACTTTCCTTCATCTTCTTTACAGGATAAACGTTGCTTTTTTGCATAATTTCTTTTTATCTATACAGTCTTCTACCAGTATCCAAGATGAAATATCCTCTCCTGTGAATCAAGCATCTTCCCATACCATTAGAATGTCTCATTCTGTAAAAACATTTTTGCTTAGAAATTTAGGGCTATATTTGTAATAGAAACAATCATAGAAGAGAAAATTTCTATCGCTTTGTCTCAATATCTTGATTTTCTTTTCCCTTATTTCCTTATTTCCTGTATCCTGTGACAGGAGGGAAGATTAAGGGCTGATCACTGGCTGATTCCCTAATCTGCCATTTCCTTCTGAAAAGGGATGATTTAACAGAGCAAAACAAGAATTTGGGGTGATGGATTCCAATATCCAAATCTTTGTTTTGACCCTGGGCAAGAATTTGGGTCTCTTTTTCCCACATCACAGCTAAATGTCCAGCTCCACAGAATTATTTTGGATTGTATATCTATTCCTGCATCATATTTTTCTCTTTCTCCCTCCTGTTTTTGCTCTGCACACTTTGAAGGGCATGAAACCCCCTGATTCTTCAGGTCTGGAAAGGCAGTCGCTACATCCACTGTGACTCTTTCCTGACACGAAAATCTCACCTCTGTGAAAAAGTTGGTAACCTAGAATAATTCATTTCTGAACTGGTGACAGGACCAATAGTTATATTGGCAAATGGCCATTGTTTCTTGTGGTTTTCAAGCCCGTCCCCAAGGAATTGGATAACTCTGCTCAAATGTAGGAAAATGTGTAATCATTTGCTTACTTGATCACCGATACCTGATTACAAAGGTCAGGATGATACCATCAAGGCAATGCACACGTTTTAAAGATCTTTTTTATTTCCTCAGAATGTATTCCATTTCCTTTGGGAAAGGTCAAAGCACGGAGAATGAGGGAATAAATGAGCACTATGTTAATAAGCTTCCTGGAACTAACATTTATATTAATTACGCGTTTTCTCTGCTGCCTTTGGGTATGCTAACAGAAAGACATGAATTTCTCCCAAAATTTCACCTCTGTAAGTAATAACATGGCTATTATATGAGAAGGACTAGAAAAGAAAGTTGGAATAAATAAAATCTTTACAGCTACAGCAAAATGGGAGAGCTTTATGGTTTTGTTCTAACATCTGACATCCCCACACCCACCTCAGGTTGTAGTTCTCTTCTATCAATGTCTGGAAAACCTAGAATTTTCACCCATTTAAGTGCTGCTAATGACTGCTGCTCTTAGAGATTTTACTAAATAACTGAAAACAGGTATTCCTATTCGTTCTTTGGAAAACTGCTCTGATCAGAATAATGATCATTAATATCTGTTTACCTGTGATTCTCTTTGTTATGGGAGGCTTACCTCCTTCACCAATGCCCACGTTCTACTCACCTAAGTAACTTTACTGATTTCCGTGGAGCTGCTCATGGGAAACAGGAGTCTAACACTCTGCCTTGCAGAAAGACATCGGGAGTTGGTCCCATGTGGCCAGTGTTAATTTTCTTCCCTGTGTTTTCAGGCTTCTCACACTGTTGTACCTTTCACACTAGTTCCCATTTGGGTTCTTTCACTTGCTTTTTGCTCTTTGTTAGAAAATGAAGAGAAATGTAACAAAAACAGGCTCTTACAAATCCTTTTCCCAGTGCTATTGCAAGCTGTGTTTATTTTTCTGCTGCATCTGCCCCTGGCTTCAAGCAAAACCTCTTCAGCCCCAGATGGTCAATTTTTAACCCTGCTCACAGCAGGAAACAATAGTTTGACAGCTGACCCCCTGGTACCATCACTGTTTCTGGATAAAACTGAGAACAGCCAAACAGAAAGAAAAATACTAGGAGAAGAAAATGAGACATAAGCAGCTCCAAAGTTCAAATAAGAAAAGAAGCTGGGGATTGTAAAGCAGACAGCACTGGTCTTAGGCTAAATATATACATTTCTATATGGAGATCTCAAGGTCAAAATAATACGTAGGCTAATTCCTGTTAGCAACATTTTAGTGGCTTGTGTTAAGGCAGTAGGAGGCAGAAAGCCTACTTGTTTCTCTAACAGAAATGCCAGGCAAAATCCCCATATATGATTTTCCCATACTCCTTGAGGAGACACAGGGTGAAAAGCAAAAGGAGCCATGGACAGTGGTCACCTGTGCTCAGGCAACACCTCTGTGTTGCTGCAGGCACAGGGCAAAGCACAAACTGGTGGCTTGGCTGGTGGTAACAGCCTTCTGCCCTTCTTCACTCTCTAGGGCTCCTGCCAAGTGATATGGCAGGAATGGACGTCTTCATATGATTTCCTATTTTCTAGTATATAGTTTCATAGTGTTGTAGGGTGCAGGAAAATTAATTACGCCATAAGAAGCATAAAACTATGCTATGGACTAACAGATAAATTTCAATGCAGAACTCGACCTATATTTACTTGTTCATTCTTAATGTTCTGCAATCATTTCAGGCAGCATATGTCTTAGTGATATAGCACTTACAGCACTCTCATAGCTGAAATATTTATATATCCATGTGTGCAACACTTCCGTTTGTGTAAGCCTCATCCAAGTATTAAAAAAAACCGTCACAATAACTTTGTGCTCTGCCAGATACCTGTCTGACCACAGACCCTTGCAGAATGAGGGTCTGCCTGTCTGACCAAGCACACAGGACACTCCAGTGGCAGAACACAGTCCTTACTGACACCAGTAAAGGTACTGGGCAATCCAGTTTTTCACTGGTTTCCATCTTTTAGATTCAAGAGCATCGAAGACAATATCCCCTCTCTTTCTACAAACAACGTGGAACACCACAGGCTCGCAAGCATAGCCCCTCCATCATGGAACATGGTACAAACACTGTGCATGAAAATATGAAGTGAGAGATTATTTCTTCATGGCCTTTTCAGGTACCAGTAACAGTGCCTATTAATTCAGCTTCTGTCTCCCTGTTTGTGACGATGAAATGGGATCAACTGATGTTTCTGTATGATGTCACTTATCTTTAAAATTGGTTGAGAAAAGGGGGTTCTCATAGTTTTGGCTGCAGCTGATTCTAACCTTACAGCAGATTAGATTCCCTGCTGGGGACAGTTAAAGATGCAAGGAAAAAAATTGGACTTTAAGCAGAACAGTAAAGGATGAAGTCATCATGATGAACTTTGTCATCACCAGATAGGCTAAGCAGGACGTCCTATGAGGGGTTTGCAGCTAGTTAGGAAAGGAGGACCCAGGCATTATTTAGCTGGCATAATAGCTGCATTCAAGGCATAAATTGGCAGGAGCTGTTGGGAGGAGACTGTAACAGCCTGGCCCACAGTACTGATGTCTTCAGGAGAAAAATGGCTATCCACAGGCAAATAGATCTGTCAGTGGAAGAAGTTGAACAGAATAATTCATTCATAATTTGATTCTTCTGATTCTCTGCAGAGATTTGGGTTAAATGCCAAATTATAGCCCTGTGTTTTACAATGCCAGTATAATATTCTAGAAGTTGCTTTTAACGTAAGAAAGAAGTTAGAGTTTTCCAGCAAAAACTGTGAAGGGAAAAATAGGCATAGCAAAAGTAAAGTTATTTGAACTCTCCTAAACAGTGCAGGGAACTGTGTTTGGAGGTATTACAGACGGGTTTTTTGGAGTTGTCTTCAGGAGGGAAATGGGGGGAAAATTTTCTAGGTTGCATATTTGTAAGACCTAAAAGTGTTGGGTATGATTGGCTTTGAAGTTGTGCTGTGTTTGATTGGCTTAGAAAATGTAACGGGAGAAAAAAAGTAGAAATTCCATCCTGCTTTAATCACTGCCCACTCCATGCTTCCCTAATGACTTCCAGATGCATTCTTTTTATGCTATTGTTTTGGCACAGTCTCCAGACAACTTTTGGGTCTGTTAACAAAAAAAAAAAATGAAAAAGAGAAAACTCTGCCCTCCCCTCTCTTCTAAGAGAAAACAGATTTCACTCTGGTTATATAAATGTGTGATGAGCTGGAGAAATAAAATGCCAGTCACTTTCTCTCTTCAGTCTCCAGGAAACTTTCTGATATAAGGTGGAAGGAAAATACTCCTTGTGGGGAAGGAGTTGAAAGCAGATCCTATAGAATCAATTGATATTTATGTAAATACCACGAAGCTGAATAAACCAAAAAGCATTAACTCTACAAGCCCAAATCTTCCCACCACAAAATAATTTTCATGCTGCTGTCTGTCTCTGGCCTGTTGAGCCATCTAAAGCAAATTATCTTGCCTTTTAATGCCTCAGTTTCTCCCATATGGAATGGAGACAATGGTGCTCAGTTCCAGTACCAAAAATTCCTATGATCTGCAGACAGAAACCACTTGTGAGGTAGGGTCAAAACATCCTCTGACATACCTAGGGATGACACAAGAGTCATGATGCATTTGCTAAGCTGGAGAGCACCCTCTGCAGTGGTGTGTTTGATGCCCGTGCAAGGCTGCCAAGTATTGTATTTGTAAGGTACTCTGTTCCCTTTAGAGCAAAATAACATATTAGTGCTAAGAACTGTCTTTGAAAGCCAGCAAACCACTACTCCCTAGGCATCTCACCAGCCCTAACTTTTCTGAGGATAAAACTCAGGATGCATTTATTCTATATCTTTTAAGAGAAACCCACCATTTCTCTACTCAGACATTCTTTCTTCCCCTAACACTGTTGTCCACATCAAAATGTCCACCCCCACAGTTGCTGTGTCTTCCAGCCCTCCCATCCATGACAAGGGAAGAAGAGGTATTGTTACATCTTGTGAAGAAGATACAATTTTATCAGTCCTGGACTGCCTCAAGAGGTCTGGTTTTTAGGTGCTGGCATCTTCTACAACAGCAGAAATTCACTGGCTACCAAAAACCCCATGGAGTTTTTGGAATGAGCTGGAACACCTTCAGCCTAGATCAGGTTGCTCAGAGCCCCATCTAACTTGACCTTGAATGTTTCCAGGGATGGGGCATCCACCCCTCCTCTGGGAAGCTTGTTCTAGTGTTTCTTTACTCTCATAAAAAGCTTATTCCATCTATCTAATCTGAATATACCCTCTTTTACTTTACAACCATTATCCCTTCTCCTGTCACTGCAGGCCCTGCTAAAAAGTCTGTCTCCATCTTTAAAACCTCCTTTAAGTACTGGAGGGCCACAATAAGGTCAATCCAGAGCCTTTTCTTCTCCAGGATGAACAATTCCAACTCTCTCTGCCTTTCCTCATAGGAGAAGGGCTACATCACTCTGATCATCTTTCTTTGCCTCCTCTGGACTAGCTCCAACAGGTCTATGTCCTTCCTGTGCTGGGACACCAGAGCTGGATGCAGGATTCCAGGTAGGGTCTCTCTCACCAGGACAGTATAGAGGGGCAGAATTCCCTCCCTGGCCCTGCTGCCCACACTGCTTTTGGTGCAGCCCAGGACACATTTGGCTTTCCGGGCTGTGAGTGCCATGGCTGGGTCATGTCCCGCCTCTCACCCACCAGCACCCCCAGGTCCTTCTGGGCAGGGCTGCTCTCAATCCCTTCATCCCCCAGCCTGTGTTGATACCAGGGGCAGCCCCAGCTCAGGTGCAGCACCTTGACTTGGTCTTGTTGAACTCAATGAAATTCACATTGGCCCACTCCTCGAGATACATAATTACCCTGAGGCTAATTAATTTGTGTTTCAGGGATACTTTAACCAGTAGTAGACTAGATGTTCTCCACGCACCAAGCTTTTTCATAATCAACCTTCTCAATTTTAAATTCTTGCGTTACATTATTTTATGTAAAAGTAAAACCAGATGCTCCTGATAAACTGGGAGAAGGGGAATATTTGTGAAAGCTGTCTCTAGAAAACTATCAAAATGTTGGCCGGAATTAGACTGAACTAAAAAATTTTACAACCCAATTTTTGCTTAATTTTAAGACTTGTCGTAGAATAGGTGGATCTGTCTCTTATGAGGTACTGAGAACCTATTTCAGTATTCAACACACTAACCAAGTGCAAGTCAAAGACCAATAACTCTCAGCAGGACAACAAAATCAATTGTAACAAAAGCAATTTTGATTTATCCCTTCTGTTTCATCAGTTAATGAGTTTATATTAGACAGGCAAGATCTATGACAGTTCTTTATTAAATAAAACATTTACTAATAAAAGCAACATTAAAATCACTTGTATTTCTCTGCCATGAGAGTATCTAAAATGGTACAGAAAATGTTACAAATTTTAATCTGTAAGAAAAAAGAACATTGCCTTCCTCTGCAACTGCTAACACTAATGTGGATTTAAAATGAAATCAAGGTGATAGGCACAGATCTCTCCTGAGGAACTGGTTTAATAATTCCTTAATCCTAGTAAAATATGCACTTTCTTATATATAAATTACAAGTCTTTGAACCTATATTTTACTGTCTCTTAGAATATCTCAACATCTATGAAATGAAAATATTCTCTTTGCCCTTAGAAATACATGAGGATGCACCTTTCGATTCATAATGAAGACAAAGTTTGTCTATACGAGATCACCAGACATGCCCAGAAGGATTCTGTACACAGAGGTGAGCTGTCAGGTGCTGGTTCTGGGCCGGGACACCTTTTTTGAGCACTGTGTTACATACAAGGATGATTTTGGGGCTGATCCCTGCAATAGGCACAGGGGACCACAGCACCACAGAGCTTTATGGCAGACTGTGAACTGGCATGGGCCAAAAGCAGCCGAGGGACCATTCTCACAGTACAGACCATTTATGGTGCCCAAGAAGTCCCCCTGTTTAATTTCACCACTGTGGTCATAGCCAGCATGGCCCATACATAAAGGGGGGTGTAGGAATTTTGTGCACATCTAAAGCAACACTTGCAGAAAAGCTTCAGACAGCTTTGGGGCAAAATCAGAAGTTTCACATCAGAAAATCCATACCTTTGATATGCAAAGGTATCAAATCATTTTGGACAGGTTCTGAGATTCACTCTTCTTTGCCAGATTCTTCAGCCCTTGATCACCAACATTACTATTGTCGCGAAAAGTTCCCAGCTCCTGCCGAGGCTGTGCAAAGCTGGGCTCTTTGGGCAGACATTGAAATCAGTCTTTTAACAGCAAGCCCATTTAAAATATGAGAAACTTAATCTATTAAATATAATGGAAATGTAGGGCTGAGAAATCAAGAAGTCATCTTAATCTATCTCTTTACTTCTAATCAAGGGCTAATATTTCTTAGATGAATTCTGACTTATATTTAATATCCTTTTGAAACTTCTAAGGAATTTATTTCTGTCTCAAAAGTGGCAGTGGGTAACTAACATTAGTAGAAAGTTTTTCTCTAATAGATAATTCAAGTTTTTTGTCTTCCAAAGAACAAAAAATTGCTTGTTCTGCCCCTAATGAAGTGTGAGCAAAATGTCATATGCTGAAAGAGTACAGATTATATGTCCATTCAATATTAATTTGTTAAACGTCTTCTTTACCTTGTTGAATGGCTTCATGCTCCTTTGCTTGCTCTCACTGTTGGACTCTCCAATTTGTCCCCCATCCATCTCAAGAGTGAAAAAAGCTGAGACCTCATGAGTGTGGGAAAATGCTATTCAACTGCTTATGCACAAGGTTTTTCTTAATCTACTCCTGAATGACACAGGCAAAGCTGAAAAGAGGCTGTGCCATTGACTCACACTCAGTTTAATCTTCCTTGTATTCTCCAGATCCTTCTCTGGGGTATTATCACCCACCTAGGTTAACCATTCATTGTATATTTATGTATCTGTTTGCTTTCCTTCCTAAACTTACTTTGCTAGCTTTTGTTTTTATTGAACTCCTCTTTTTTGCTCCCTTTCTCCAAGCTCTCAGGATCATTCTGAATCCTAATGACAATGTCTTTCAGCCCCTGCCCCCACTGTGGTGTCACACTTGAATGCTTTCATGTTCTGTTCAAATATGTCCCGAGAATCCCGGGCAGAGCAGAACTCACATAGAGCTCTTTCAACAATAAAAAAAATGCCCTGAATCAAGCATTTATAATAAAAGACTATTTATGGGACACCATATTGATGACATTTTCTAAGACTGTCCCACTGAAAGACTACTTATCCAAATCTAATTTCTAAAACTTTTCTCCAAGTAATTTTTTTCTTCATCCATTATGAATTCTTCCTTCAGTGATTTCTCATGAACAGGGTTCCCCCTCCCCTAAAACTGCAAGAATTAAGTGTAGTGACGTAATGTAGACAAGATGTAGAGGGAGAGCCATTTATTTCACACAGATTTATTTTTGGCAGATATTGTTACAAAATTCTTCTTAATATCTTCACTCGCTATTCATTTGCTCTTTCTTTGGGAAAGGCCTAATGAGAAATCTGATCCCAGAGACAAAAAAGTAACAGCACCAGGATATGAGTTACTTTGTCACTCATAGCTGCCCTGATACATTGTTGGCAACTCTGCTGGTTCAAGGAGGAAATTAAACTAACAGATTTCCAGAGACCCTGATCAGTGTACCTGACTCTGTGAAGTGGTACTTGCTACTGTTGGAAAGAGTTTGTCAAAACTTTTCATGTAAACTCTTTTTTTTGAATAATTTCTTTCAAACCAGAAAATTTCCCTGATGATTAATCAGTTTTACTGTAATATTGGGTATTTGTAAACATTTCAGCAATGCTTTTGCTTACAAATTAAAAAAAATATTGTTTATCAACCCACTTTCTCCTGTATCATACTAAATACTAAAATGTTTTTTGTAAAATAGATGAATTTAGTAAAAAAAAAATGATTAAAACCCTTTCTTTTTTAAGTAAAATAGGTGTTTTTGGTGAAAAAGCTGATCACCAAAACTATCAGAAATAAAAAGTGGTATGAAAAACTTCTCAAGCAATGCAAAGTGGCATTTACTAAACTTTCCAAAAGTAGAAAACTCCTCAGCATTCTTTTAATTAAAAAAAAAAAAGTTGTTGAAAAAATTTTACAACTTTGTTCTCTCTTTTTTCATTGGTGATCTCATACTTTCTAAAATCTCAATAATTTAAGGCACTTCTATACATAAACATTAGAGTTCCCCTTAGTTTACATGATCTTGAGCCCTGGTGCACCTCCTCCTCAAGATCCAGGGGGCAGTTTAACAAAGGCTATTCCCAGAGTCTGCCCAGGCTTTGTGTTCAGCCTGGATATGGTCTGTCGTTTGTATCTTCCTGACACGTCATGAAGTGAAAGAAGCCAGCTTCTCCTAGCCGAGATTCCCCACAGGATTCTTTTTATCTTACTGTGCACACACTTTTTGAAGCCCTGCCTCTGTTCTCCATGTGTCCTACAGATTATTTTTTCACTCTTCTGTTGCACAGATATGTGAAGCAGCTCAGATTAAGTTTAAAAAATAACACAGCATGACGGGTTTGTGTTGTGACAAGGAGCAGGGAAACTTTTTTAGGCGGGTGGGGAGAGCAGGGAAGTTCAGACATTTGCCATTCAGTAAAACTGCTCTTCCGAGTGCTGCCAAGGAGATTTAGCTCAGGCTCCATGTGCTTTCCAAACAGAAGTGCAAGCACCTTTATGCTTAGCTGCAAATTGCTTGTTGTTTACTTCATGAACTCAGTGACAAACTGCATCCTCTTCAAGGTATGGAACTGAGAACTGTCCTCCCCCTTTACATTATTTCTCTGTGATTTTTCAGAAATATTGGTACTTCCCTAACACTGCTTTTTACAAACAAGTATTTTTGCATTTAAGAATGGAAAGATTCAGAGGTGATAGGGCAACAACTAACTCACAATAGTAAAGCACAGGCAGAGAGGAGAGGGCATAATGTGCTTTTGCATGGTGAGAAGGAAAATGTGAAATTCTCTGGTGTTCCAAACAGACCCACAAGATGCAGAAATATCCTTGGATGGAATGTTAGCAAAATTTATCCTTGTGGGTTAAAGATGCAAATGTTTTAACAAGAAAACTTGCAGGTCAAAAAGCAAAGGATTCCCTTCCCCCCTGCTCTGCTTGAATTTTTCTTCCAGGGATTTGAGAACTGCAGGATGACGTGGAAAGGGGTAATAAAACCCTGCAAGTCTCCGGGTGTTCCACAGCCTGGCCTCAGTCACAGCAGCTCTAGACAGTTTAAAATTAAAAGTCCCATGGAGTGAGTCATCTTGCCTCCCAGCTTCTCCCTTTTCCGAAAGAGTAGGCAAAAGAGACTGAAAATTTCCCCTGCAAATGTCTCAATCTTGCAAGCTTTAGTCAAATCAAACCAGCATTTTTTAATGTTACTGAGAAACTGCAGTAAACAAGACTCAGATCCTGAGATCTAGCAATTCTCAGTGTATCAGGCTGTGCTGCTACAAAACTTTTCTGTGCTAAGAAAAATAAGAAAATAAAGTCTTTATTTTTCTTCCTGACTTCTCACTTTTCAGATGGCGTTTTTTCCTAGTTTTTGTTTGGGGTTTTTTGTGCTCTGTGGCTCTTAATTTGGAATTGTTGACTCTCTTCTTGTTCTGATGGTCACAGGGGACATACAACATGCATACCATATAATTGGGAAGCGGTTCAGGAAGCTGCCACGTCTGTAGGGCTCCAGCGCACAAAAGGAGGCGGAGGTAACAGGAATACCTTCTCCTTGACGAACTTGGAAATTCTGGTGCCACATCAGCAGGAGCACATCCCAGCACAGTGCTCTTCAGTCACTGCAGAACTGAAATGTACCACAGAAGTGATTCAAGGCACAAAACTGCCCAAATGCCTGCTAATATCTGCCTTTCTGCCCCTCACATCTCAGTCAGCCTGGGATGTTACACACTTTAAACCTCTGTTTACAACAAAGTGCCTAATTCTAGTTAGTATACTAGGAATTTACTACCTCTATATCCAAAAGCCTGTCAGTCCAGAAAGCTTCTCTGTGAATCAGGGAAGAACTGAGGCACAGAGAGACTGAGAATATATCAAGACCATGCAGTAAAATTTCACATACACATACCTGACCTGACTTGGGGGTCAAAGCCTAACAGACACAGAGAACCAATCTTGCTCCTACACTAAGGAGCCCCAGGTCCCAATGGCTTCTGGTTCTAAAATTAATGCAGGAATGTCTGTATGATGTTGTGACTGCCATGAAGACATAAATATCATTCTTAGCTAGCTTTGGTACCACTGTGCTCACATTCGGAATACCCACTATACAGGCAACTCAAGCTTTTTTGTTCTAGAGGTTGGGAGAGGGACTTTGAGCCACATATATGAGACACCTTACCTGGATTTGGACCCACTGGGTAGTTTTTTTGACAGAGTGGGTTCATTTATGAACACTGAAGTGTATTTGCAATTGTGTCAACTATAAAGAGGTGATCCAGGAAGAATTCATCACTGTATTAGCAAGGCCAAACAGTGACCACCTGTACAACCACTCCCTGTAAGGGTAACAGCACAAACACGTGCACCCCATTTATCTGCTCAGCCTCTAAACATGGTAAAGTATTAATTAAAGAAAACCTTTTATTCATGCACCTTTTTACACCTATTTACCGTATATCTGAAATAAGAATGTGTGTTCACACAGCCATGGCTCTATGTGTCTCAGACATGACGTGTCTGAGGACAGAAGAGCCTGCTGAAGTGTCTGCTGTAAAACCCATCCTTGGAACCATCAGAGCTGGCATCATATGCTGATTATTATGATTTATTAACATAAGTACTTCATCTGAGATGTTGAAACATGCCGAAAAGGGCAGGGACATATAATGACTTAACACGGGCAATAAAAAGCTTATGTTGGGAGCAAAAAGGAGAAACAAACACCAAAATTCAGGAAAAAAAAGTAAGAAATAAGTGAAGTTTTCCCCAAAAGTATGTTTTATTTAGACAGAAGATATAGGTGTTTAAAGGTGGAAAGTAATGTATTCAAGTACCATTTTGTAAATATTTTTTGAAAAGTTCAAATTAACCATAAATACAACTTCACAGGTCAGTGTTGGATCATCTAGAAAATAAATACAATTATGGACTTTTCTCAGTTGGTGACTGATGTTCAGTTATCTCTTTTGCCTGTTTCCAGTGCCCTTTTGAACATAATCTCCACACAACAGAGTCAACTTCCCATTTTCCAGAATGATAGGATTGAATAATTTACACATTATTTACCATACAAATTCTGTGATTGCATGAAATGTAGAATGAAATGTGTGCACAAATCCATCTGATGTCTGATCACTCTGTATTATATACTTACTGTATACGCATCCATGTTTATGTGCCGAACGCTAATATGACCTTAATGCACTCATGTCTATTTTATGGAAAAACCAAAGTGGCATGAGGTGGCTGCAGTGTCACAGTAGGACAGCAGACATCCAACTCTGTTACATCATCACCCCACCTCTGATAGAGACCTGCAGGACTTAAATGCCAGGGTAGAGGAAGTATTTATTTTTCTGGAACAACCTCTGACTCGTTAATGAACTCCACAGGTGGCTATGCTGGTGGTTTCTAGTCCCTTATGTGGTTAGACTCTGTGTGGATAGCTTAAAAAGCCCATCAGGCCAATGACTGGCTCATTCAGCCTGAACTATTTTCGTTGGACTTAGTGATACTGTGGGATCTGTGCAACCTCAGCAAAGCCTCTCCTGAAGTAGGTGCTTAATAACACCTACAGTTCAGACCGGAAAGAGGGATGGTATTTTTGTTTACATAAAGTTTTGCACTGGCAAGCCACCATCTGTTCAGTCTTTCTGAAATTGTTTATCCAATTTATAAGATTTTTGTTCTTAATAAAGAAATAAAACATATTATACACCTAAATTAAAAGAATGTTTTAAGACTATAAAGTCAAGTGCCCAAATTCAAAAGATTGGGAGAATTAAAAATGTGTGGAAAATGTTCAGAGTAAAAAAATGGTATTCTTTTCTCTTCAGAAATGTTTTTGGGTACTTAACACAGCTCTGCACAGTTTTAGACTAGCTGCAATTTTCTGTTGGAAACTGAAATTTTGATTCACTAATGCAATACTGCCTCCACCATTCTTAGTGCTCCACTCATAATAGCCCATTGTTAGCAATGTATTTCTTCACACTTCCTGATTTTCCCCACTGGAGATTTAAAAACATTTGGACATAAAAAATTCCCGAAACACAAACAACCAAACAAAAAAGCCCAACCAATCAAACAAAAAAAATCCTCCTAGCTTCTTACTTCTGTCCACCTTTTTACATAGTGAGGGAGATAAAATGCATTAGTAACTCCACTTAGATAGCAGAGATCAAAGCAGGAGGGGTTTGCTCCATTCCTGGTTCAATTTAGGTCAGTCAAATTGGTCCAAAAGTTCAGCAAAAATGCCTTTTGGTCTCCTTTCTGCTGGTGCTCAGGGAAGTTACTGTGCAGCCCCATACAGTGCTAACAGGGCAGAGTCAGACTGGAAGAAGCTATATTCACCTGTATCCAGGGTAAACAACTGGCTTCAGCAGGACCCAGGATTTCAACCCAGAAGCTTTACCACAGGTGTGTAATGAAGTCCACTAAGTCCTCAGACTCCACTACTGAATAGAGATCAAAATGCCACATTATCTCTGAAGTGATCTTTCAAAGACAAGGTTGAAGTGTATCATGAGTTCCACATAAACTGTTTATACTCAGTTATTTCTTTCCACTTCCATACAAAAGCACTGAAGATTTCTAATTTCATCAGAACGTCTACTTAACCAATATGCTAACTCATCTGCATATTTCAAACTTATTGCACAGTTTATATGTAAATTGCTTGCCTGAAATTACAAGAACTACATTTAAGGCTATATGTTCCATTAAGCATAAGAATTACCAGTATTTCTGATGTTCTGAAGAATGTCTTGCAGCATGACACAAAGAGAAATACAGTGATTATCTGTGCCTGTAATGAATACAAAAGTAATCAGTATACAACATGTTTAACCCATGATTAGGGGAACATTAATGTACTCTTCTGACCTGTTACATGAAATCCTGGAAGTTTCTCAAGTGCAGGGATTCTCTTTTGGAATATTCCTCTCTTTTTCAGACCAAATTGTCTTCCTTCTTAATTGGGGCAGTGGTGTACCCAGACTTTCAAATGTTCAGCGTTGAATCAGACAAACTAACTCAAGCCATTTCCTACTACCAGCAGAAGGCAATGGCCATCTCTTCAGTCCTCTGGGGCTGGGGTTCCTTCTGCTGGACAGTGACACATGGAAGAAATATGTGCAGTCTTTGGGTCTGAAAATGATGGAGAAAAACCCAGCCTGAAAATGACGGAGAAAAACCCCAGGCTTGGAATGGGTTGGGCTGGTGGAACTAAGGAGGATCATTAGCCCCTGGATGCAAAGTGAGAGATGTTATATTGCAGGATGTTTTCTACACAGCTGGGGATCATCCCTGTCCTCTTCTTTCCCTGTCCAATGGGACTGCAAGCCCATCTGCACTTGTGTATGTGAAGGTTTTTTGTTGTTGCTGTAGGGAAAGAAAATGAAGGGTGGATATCTGTGTTCTGATTAACAACTGTCCAGACTGATCAATCTTCAAAGAATAAATCATAAGCGCAGAAACCATCTCTTCTGAAAGGTGAGTTTCCTTCTGAAAGATAAAAAGCAGAGGAAGGGTTTGAGACTCCCAACCCCAAGCATTTGCTTTGAACAGCAACCTATTGATGAAGGATACCAGTTCCTTGTGTGCACCACAGTCTGGCAGTACATTAGGTGTTGACAACGTTTATTTCTTGGTTTACTTGACAAATATAAGATGCAATTGTTTACATTTCCATTCACTCTAATTAATATGAACAATATTGTGTGCAGGCTTCCCAAGTAGCCTTCTTTACCTGGATTTTCCTTACACCTTAATTCATGGTATGTGACTTTAATACAATTCATTAGCCTAATTTTTGTGGTATGTTTTATATATTGTTAAATGATATAATTAAAGCTTCTACACCATATACACAGAATTTTCATGCCTTTGTTCCGATTGTAAACCATTATCCAAACAAAACTATTTTATTGTCCTTCTGTCAAAATAAAACCATTTTTCTTTGAAAGGAAAAAAAAATCTATTTTCAACTCAACAGTAATGATGAATTCAAACATTAAAATTTCTGTGTCTTTTCATCCATTTTTTCCACCTCCTCCTGCTGATGGCCCTGCTCATGCCAGGGTCATTAGCAGAGCTGGAGCTGCAGAAATGGGACTCACTCTGGTTTGCCAAAAAAAACAAGCCCAAGACTGAAGACCAGAGGACTCAGAGCCCTTGGACAATGGCAGAGTGGTAACGCTTGCTCTGCTTTCCTGCAGACACAGTTTGCCCAAGGAGCCCAGAACCTGGCTATCACTGACACCATAGTTCACCCCTAAATTGTTAGGCTAAAGTGTTTTCCTCTGGCTTCCAGCTTGATCATTGTCTCTCTAGTTCAAACCAGTAATAACAACAATAAATGCAGCTTAAATATTTTCTTTCTCTCTGTCTAAGGCAGAGAAGATAATGGCACCATGAGAACTTACAAAAAAGAAGGAAACATTTTTGTTTTAAAAACAAAACACTTTGAGAAAGCAAGCTAAAGTAAGCAGGCATAGTCATTCTTTCTATAGGGTGTTGTTTATACATTGAAGCATATCTCTCAGGCTGTGGCATTCAGCTGGCTACAGTTTCCAGGTTAATGAGAAAGGCCTTGCACGAATTCCAGCTCTTGCTGCTTTTACAGCTACGAAATGGAGGAGAGGGTCCCACGTTTATATTGACTTTTCTCAGCTGGAAGCTCTATAGTGCCATTAATCCATAAAGTGAAGCCACTTCTGACTGGGGAGCCAAGTGTGCTGCAAAGCATCAGGAACTTTTATTTCTGTATGGATGGGGATTTGCCTGGAGTGAACCCTCACCACTGCAGAGGGTTTTTCATTTCAGAGTCCTTAGCTTTGTCCTGAAGGTGGGGTTTCTGGAGGCTGTGAAGGGTTCAGTTGATATAACTCTACACAGCCACGAGCACTGAATTGCATGCCTGAGAGCTGGTACCTGCAATTCTAGTAGCACACACTTAAACACTTTGCAGGCACACCACACTTCCTCTTGTCATCCAGACATACTGATGTCTGCACTGGTCAGCTGCAGGTTGGTACGGAAAATGAACTCACTCAAACAGCATTCTCTTTAACTTATTTTTCATATCGGTTTCAGAACTGATGACCAGACAGAACTCATGCTGAGACAAAAATCCGTAATCATATTCACAGTCAAAAAAAAAAAAAATTTCTTGCATTTCTGATTTTATCCAATTACTTCAAAACAGTCTAGTGATTAGCAGGATGATAAATAGGTGTTATGAAATTCTTCTAAAGTACTTGGTTTCTTTATGACTTTCTGTACTTCTCACTGCAGAGGGAAACTGAAGTTAACTGCACAAAAAACAGGTGTATGTAATGTCTCATTAGCCATTGCTTTGAAGAGTCCAGTAAGAAACATCAATGCAGAACTATCTCAGCCTTCCCACAATATATGCTGTATATGTCACCTCTGCAGCACAGTACATTCATCAGGAAATTTTTCAGAAATTTGGAGGCATTTCCTTTTTCTTGTGCTATTGCTCTTTTCTGATGCAAAGCC
Organism: Pomatostomus ruficeps; assembly: GCA_013400735.1. Classification (NCBI taxonomy): domain Eukaryota; kingdom Metazoa; phylum Chordata; class Aves; order Passeriformes; family Timaliidae; genus Pomatostomus; species Pomatostomus ruficeps. Next base: position 1,532 of record VYZT01049970.1, on the reverse strand, counting down.
GGTCTGCAAACCACCAGTTATACTGTTACACTTCCACAGGCACAGGGAGCCAAAATAACTTCTTCACATTCCTAGGATCCACGCAGAGATGGGACATACGTGGCAAGCTGGGCACTGTACTGATGCCCTGCCCAGGAAGCAAATTTCAACATAAAAGATCCGTTGATAATTTCAGAGGCTGGACATCTTGACTGCAAGCTTAGTCCATTTGACATCCCCTGCAGAACTGTTCTGTAATAGTGAAAAAGAAATGGAATAATGAACGAGTGGGCAGCTATGTTGCTAAAGATTTTAGTATTACAGCTCCAGAAGTCACTGTGGACTGTGAAGGCTCAGCAAGAAATGCAGCCATGGAAATTCTTGCAGTGGGGAAACTGGACTCTCTCTTTACCTTCATTTCAAACTGAACAAATATCACAGAAAAATAAAAATGAGGGCTTCTGAATCTTCCTAAACGTTCTTCTTACTCCTGAAGTTCAAGAAGTAAATGCCACTGCACCCATTCTCATTAAAGGAAGGTTCTTTCTTTTGAAAAAATCACAGGAAGTCTGACAGTATGATCACAGAGTGAAGACAAGACAATGTACAGTGATGTAGTCTTGATTCTTAAGTGGACAACAGGAGCAAACCTTCCATTAAAAAAGGTCTCTGAAAAGAGTCATTTTTTTAGCTTTGGAATAGCCTGGTTTTGCAAAGCAATGCATCACCAGAAAGCTGTTTATTCCTACTGTGTTTTTTGTTTGATGTTAAGACAAAGTTCCTGGGGTAGGAGGCTGGTAATGAAAATACAGTCCCTTGCTACAAACTGTTAGCAGACAGAGCTTTGCTTTGCTCACTTTAAGTATTTTGCTTAGCTTGGCCCATAACTCTGTTTTTTCTGGAAACCTCTCATTCTTCTTTTCGTCTGCCTTCCAAAACCACAGTGAACTGAAAAAGAATTCTTACTCTGGTGCTTCTCTGCTTCAAGAAGTGCTCGTTTCATACATTACTATATACCTGTACCCTGCATTTTCAGGACCATATTTATACAAATTAAAAATATTTATCCCACCACGGTTTTATTTTTTTGAAAAGCAAAGGACAGAAGTTTCAGCCAGTCAGTGGGGGAGGATCTAGCTGGCTTCTCCAGTGGAAATGATTACCACAGAAACATTTGCAATCACTTAAGTTTGGTCTCCCATGATCCTTAGCAGAAAAGGCCAAAAACAATTCAAAATTAATGCAGTGCAATCTAAACAGGGAATGCAGAAGTGAAAGATAATTTGCAGCAAACGAAGGAGAAGCCTTTCTCACCATTCAGCGTCCATTAACAACAATATTTTACAGTTATTTCAGCAATCCTGTTACAAATACCTGGGAAATTAACACGTATGGAGCCATTATATATTCTGCAGCTCAGCTACAGTCACCCACATCTGTTTCTGGTTTAAGTTATACCTCACTTTGGCGTGGATTCAAAGAGCAGCAGTGGAAGTGAGGCTGGGTCTGGGACCTGACTGGGGTAAATGGATGCAGGTCCACTGAGAGAAGTA